>WOGR01000023.1:0-43475 GCA_015342045.1 Leptinotarsa lineolata | reverse complement strand
GGAGGATCCAGTCCTCTCTACTCGGGAAAAGTACTTTATAAGGCAGTTCGTACTTCGTTTGCAGGCATAAAGTCAGAGGTCATTCCCTGTGACTTTTAGTGTCAGCCAGCAATCTAGTGTACTCTGCATTAGATTGCTTTGTGCAATTGGCGATATGCACAAGTCTGTATGCAGTCCATCTAGCCTCTCTCTAGAAAAATGTGAAGAGGAGGTAGTTCTAGAAGGATCTCCATGATCGCTGATGGTGTGGAACTGATGGCACCACAGATAGCCAGACAAGCCTGTCTCTGTAAGCCAGAAAGATTCGCCTGAGCCGTTTTCTGTGAAGCTTTCGGCCACCAAGCAATTGCTCCATAAGTGACCATTGGTCTGATAATCATCACATATATCCAATGAATTTGTTTGGGACCCAAATCCACAACTCCTTCGACATGTCCATAGGGACAGTTTGGAATTGTGTAAAACTTTTTCCACGGGGCGTTTCAGGTGAGTTTTTTCATCGAGGAGAATGCCAAGATATTTCACCTCCGTTCCAAATGGAATGACCTCACCATTGGGGGAAAGTGGCGTTGAATCATTCAATTGTCTCCTCCTGGTGAAAATGATTATCACAGTTTTGCTGGGGTTGGCAGACATCTGCTCCCTCTGGCAGCAACTTTGAACCAATCATACTTTGGAGGATATTATAAGCTACCCTTCCCGACGTGGACCTTGCCAAAATGCCAAGACCATCTGCATAAGCTTGCAGATCTACTTCTCTTCCAACGAGAGCATCAAGCAGATTATCAAACAGGAGCGACCACAGAAGGGGAGATAGTACCCCACTTTGAGGGCAGCCCCTGGTGACCCTGAACCTAATGGCCTCGTAGTTGCAGTTCTGTTTACCAGCATGGCATAGATCTATCCAGTTATGGTCGATTCAATGCCTTTTCCAGTCAGGGCTGATCCTATAGATTCAGGTAGTGCATTGTCAAATGCTCCTTCTAGAGGGTAGAGCGCCATGACGGTCGGTTATCCGTATTTTGAAAAGTAATAGGACTAATACCTTGAAAATTCGTAAGGTTGAGTTTTTTGGTATGCCTAATGGAATGAAAAGCCGGTTATATTGAAAATAGGTACAAACTTCCTTATATCAAATCAAACACCCTATATATTTTCACACTTTTGGAAACCTGTCAAAATTCTAGTATGAGTTTATGCATTACATAATATACTAATAACATATCAGTAAATCAATCGTTGACAAGATATTTCAATTTTCCATGTCATGTGTATTTTCCCCAAAAATGGGGAAAATACACATGACCACCAGGACACTAGTTTTTTTTGAACAGTTTCAGGAAATTTGTTGACGCAATGCCAATGTTTTCCATTGACGATATGATTTCAGATGAATAAATAATAAACTAAAAAAACTCAATTTGAAAATATGGAATGTTTTGCAAGCATTCAATTCCCTAGATGCAAATGTATTCAGTCGTGCTGTAAATAACAATTTAAAGGAAAGAGTTAATAAATGCCTGAAAGTTAACATATCTTAAAATGCATACACATGTACATACATATACGTAAATGAATTTTTTATATTTTGTGTGAAATGACAATGTGATATTTCAGAATTTTCGCTCTTCTATGAAACATTCAGCATACAAATTTTCTTTATTATTTATTCTGGATTCATGTCTTCATTCAAAACAATATCGGTGAATAATTGCTTTGACAAACTTCCTGAAACTTTTCAAAATGAAGATTTCATGGATCGTAGTTTCATGTTGGACATGTGCATTTTTCTTATTTTTCTAAGAAATTCTGACTGAAAATCATCTAAGAATTCCAAAACTGTAAATATAGGGTGTTATATTTGAAACAAGCAAGTTTTGACCCATGTAGGTCTACAAGACGATGTAATGAAGCATAATAATGATTCAGCGAAAGCTCATCCATGTATTTTATTCAGTTACTTTATTTTATGGGAAAATCACTTGATAGCCGAGTTTCTAGTTTTTTTTATGAACAAATGAATATTTTGAGAACGGTTCATTTGTGATATAGGATGTATTGCATGAACTCATCTTAGAATTGTGCCAGGAGTCCAAAAATGTGTTCTATTTCTGGGATGAGGAAGTTTGTAACGACTAAAAGCATAACCAGAAGTAATCAATTCAGCATTTTAATTCAATAGAATATACTAAAAAACCTACCCTTGCCAATGTACAGAATACTCTGTATATTACAACCCTGCTTGAATAAGGCAAGAATATTTGCAATAATTTTGGTAATGAAATTGTGAGTATAGAGCATTTTAATTTTAATTTATGAAAAAAAAACAACAGTTCGTTTCATGTTGAATGGAAAAACCATAAAGTGAAAGTACTGTTTCAATCGAAACGTCTGAACTCCATTCTTCTAAGAATATAAAACTCTCGTCAATCAACTTGTTTACAAACAAAACGTCGAAAACGCAAATCGGCATAGAAATGGATGATAACTCGGGGGGAATCAAGCTATTCTTATCGATCCTTTTCCATTCAGGATTCCCCCAACAATCAGATGTCATCTTTAATATATTCTACAGTCCCTAAACATCCGAATTTATTGCTTGTTTGAGGAAATGCTAGAACCATCTCCACGCAATATCTACGTTGGTTATTCCCAATAGTTTTGTATCGATTCGGTAGATACAGCAAAGGAAAACATTTATTTTTTATGATAGGATTGTTTCAAAAGTTAAACTGGAAATTCTGGCGTAGAATAAATCCAAAACAAGCACCTTTCCATTCACCATAAATGTAATACTCTTCTAGAAATGCGTTTTATCAACCATGTTGGTAAAAATAAACAGACCAAAATATTTGGTTGAGTTAGTTGAAAAACAATAATAATGTGAAAAAAGAATGCAAAAATGAAAGCATGAATTTTGGAAGGCTTACTTATAAATAAAAAAAAATATTGTGACCTAAAATGAAAATAAATCAATGACAAAAAGTGAAATGTCATTTATATACACACAATAAAAATGAGAAAGAAATACAGTGAAATCAAAAAATATAAATGATCAAAAAAAAACTATTATTAATAAATTAAGAATCAAATTTCCAACCAAGCTACTTCACGACGTTTCGTTTTTTGGTATCCACGTTGGTGATCGTTATTGAGCTCATGTTTCAGTGTTATAATTAAGGTGGCTACAAACGTAACGCCAAATTTGACAAGCGTGGATAATCAACTCTTCACATATAGTCAGTAGGCATACTTGAAGACTGGCTATAAATCAAATCATATAAAGGATCAATTTGTTCAGGCCATTCTCAAATTCCCTACACTATAGGTTAATGGACTGACTCCTATCAGAAAATAACTACTCCCTGGCTAATACCACAAAGGACGTTGGATTATATCCGACATGTGACAGTGCAGGAGTCTTCACTGAAGTATTTCCTGCATATGCTGTTGGCGATGAAACTACCGGAATCGATTTTCAATTATTGAACAGGCACACTTGCAGACCGGTTTCGGGCTATTTGGCCTCTCGTCAGTGCAAGGTAGTGGCCATCATCAAGATAGAGTCGATGATATTCCATAATTAAAATTCAAATTCCTTGCAGTATATCATTCCTCGTACTAAGCTGAAGCGAACAAGAAACAACATGTTTGTCACTGCCCCACCTGGTGAACGAGGTACTAACCAACCGCATATCCAAAATTCGCCCAATTCCTCTCATAAAGAAAGAAAACTCTTCGCATATAGTCAGTGGGCATACTTGAAGACTGGCTATTAGCCAAGGGAGTAGTTGTTTTCTGATAGGTGTCAGTCCATTAACCTACAGTGTAGGTTAATGGGCTGACTGAAAAAATTATTCCTCTATATGATTTGGTGGATAATCAATCTTTTTCTACAAGCATGCATAATTGGGCTCTACCACCACACATTATTATTATAAAATACGTGAAAATGAAATATGTAAGTTCGAATGAAAAAAGCTGTATTCCCATGTCAATATACTGAATGAAATGATATGCCTTAATAAAATATTCCAGCAGTTCCTTTATATTTTTTTTCAAATAGCTACTCAGTTTCGCAATCGCAATTTGATCAATGATCATCTAGTAGTTCTGTTTTTGTTCAAACTTGCTCATCGATACACATATTCCGTCTTACTTGCGCAAGCCCATCTGTTCAAGCAGGCAATAATGAAATTCAATCAATCTTTGAGTTGTTTGTACAATTGTAATTCCTACTTATGCAGACTATCCTCACAGACCTTCATACATGGTTGTATGCTTGTCCATCTTGCCGTTAAAATAGTTAGGTGTGTAGCCATCTTCAAACTAGCTCTTGTCCGCAACTTCGCATGCTTTGCATGAACTTCTATGTTTGAGTTATTCTGCAAATTATTCTTTTTTCTATCTTCAATTAATGAGAACACATTTTAACAACCTATAATAATAGTTTGAGCCAAATCAATTAATTAGTATTTTTGCAGTATTTTAACGAATTTCAACAAATATATTTGACGTGCTTCTTTGAATTGACATAACTTTGTTATTCATGTACTGGTTGAAGTAAATAAAAAAATACTGTTCCCAAATCGACAAAACAGATAAATGAAAACAATAATAAAAATCATTGCTTTCGGATTTATTGTGTTGACGTCTGATAACAGACAGCAAAAAGTTACACTTTCTTTATATTCACGGATGGAAACAATTATATTTCAATATTCGCTGGAGAATATTTTTCAAATATTTTGCAAATGATAATGAAAGCTGTGTTGAAAGCTATTTCAATTACTGTAAATTATATTTTTTTTATTTGTATCATCCAGTGGTTTCGAAAATGGACAAAAAAAGAAAAAACGTACATATTTACATTTTGCTCAAAACTTTGAACTTTTTACTGAACTATAACGTTCCCTTCCATTTTGAAGCGTAACGTTTTGATGTCGTGTTGAGAACCAGTTCGTTATGAAATTAAATCATTATAACTGATGTTTGTATAATTGTTGCAATCGTTATTTAACTACAAATGCAGTTGTGACATAAGGAAACAAGCACTGGTAAAAAAGCTGATTTATTAGTATTATTCAAAGCGATCTAGCGAAAGTGACTTTTTCGAATACGCAAATTCTAGTGTATCAGAGACTCAACTAAGTGAGGTGTATACGTTTCTCAGAGTTGTTGATAAAAACTGGTAAATACATGCTAGTTTATATAAGGTTGTTAAAAACAAAAAAGACTTCAGTTGTAGCCCTCGCATTTTAAGGATAACAGATAGTTCTCAGAAATATATGCATGGTACACAGAAAATTCATTTTTTTCCTTGAAATAAATTCACTCTGGTGAAACAAAATGAAAGATACTAGTAAACCAATAATGATGGTACAAACCACTCCAGAATTATTGAGTTTTAGTTAATATCCACTTTTTAGTTAATATCCACTTTTGTTGTAGTTTCGTAGTTCATGGACAAGTTTGATCTCAACATCGTATGTATATAATGCAGTAGTTGAAGTTGGTGATTGTTTATAATGAGATAAAACAGAGAAAACCTATCCGATGATATCTGCATGATAGTTCAATAATCATGAGGTACTTTTGTCAAAACATTTTTGGAGAAGAGGGATTATAGACTCTATTGACCTTAAAAGGAAGCTTGCTCGTTCTCCAGACTTCTCCAGACTTGTTTCTCCTATCTTTCTCGCCCCCTCTTAAATTCTTTCTGGTATTACTTGAAAAGACAACTGAATCAAAAACCCTGAGTGGTATGTTATCCAGCAAGAAAGTTCACGGCCAATCTCTGAAAAAACCCATTTCATTTGTTTAGGGTCATTACACAGTCTAAAAAAATTTGCAGAGTACGTTTTACAATCAGTATCAATATCCAAAAATTATGCAGTGAGATTTCCATGTGATTTCAACATCAAAACTCAATTTTAGGCAACTGCTGAAACTAATTACGGTAAGAGTTTCAATAGTTTCGTTAATCGAGTCAATATGTCCGCTGTTTGAAAATTGTGGCTGCTAGCAATGTTAGAGTTGTGTTATCATCAGTAAAAATTATACTTATTATATATAAAGTCTTCCAACACGGACTTGACAGTTGATAACGGCCATCTTGTTGAAGCTACATCTGTCAAATTAGTTGTCATTTATTCGGTCTGTGTTGCCAAATCACCATGGATGGATATAGCATTCAACAGCATGTGCCAATAATAAAATTGTTTTATCAAAATGGGTGTTCTGTTCAGGCAACGTACCGCGCGCTTCGCCCATTTTACGGTCGCCATAATCATCCTACCGAGAGGAATATTCGCATCTTCTGGATGAATGAGTACGTGAAGAAACAAATTTATATTTTTTTTTAAGGAAAAAACACAAGCACTACAGGGTAAACTTTGAGGTGCTCTAGAATTGGTGCATGTGCGAAAGTAGTGATTCACATTGGATTTGAATCGCCGGAGACTAAATCCATTGGGAAAAACGTTCTCAGGAAGTTTATTCTACATGAACACAGTTCTCCAAATGAAAGAGTTTTTAAACAGCGAAGTTCGAGGTGTACTGAGTTGAACCTCAAAACGATGAGCAGCCACAGTCCTTCGCGTATTTCTTCAGGGTATGTTTAGGGGCGGAGCTCCATACATGAGAACAATACATAACAAAATATCTCCAGGCCGAATTCCATTATTGTACTTACGCTCATTACCTACTGTTTTGGATCAAGTATCTGTAATTGATCACTGTAGTGTTAATATTTCTACGTATTAATGTGTTCTCTGATAGTCTGGCGGATTATGTAAAATCGCACGGTAAAAGGTAATATCTCGTAAATTCTTAGCTGGCATAAGTTTTTACTTCTGAGGTTTGCCGTTCGTCAGGGGGCAACAGGTGATTGATGAAAAAACTCATTTCAACACACATCGATGAAGCAAAAGAACAGACATCAGGAAGTGTTTGATTGATAAAAAACATATGTATACCTACATGAATCTGATTGTCATATCTTTTTTAGCTCACTGATTCATAGCCATACCATCAAAAAGTTTTGTGTCAGAAGAAAATTATTCGTATTTTTAGGAAAGCGATACGATATAAAGGGTCTTGTTGATGTGATGGTTTGAGAAATAGTTCTTTTATCCTTTTATCAAATTAGAAAATCAAGGAAACTGGTAGTTATTAACTAATGATGATCGAAAACAGATCAGAGATAGATCTAGTAAAACCCACGGTGAAGTGCATACATATTCAGTTAAACAATAAATTTGCACCATATGATGCCGTAATTCACATGGTATCACAAAAATATCTTACAAGCAAAAAGTTTAAGGAATCAGGGATACATCTCCATTCTTCTGGTTGATCAAGATCTTATCTAAGTACAGAAGAAGAACAAAAACGTCTCACGACTATAGAAAATAGAACTAGGATTACGTTCCAGTGGAAAACAAAACATACGAGGAGACCTAAAATATATTCGTTTGAAACACCATCCTCAATTCTGATACCGGCTGTTAGTAATCAAACGGCCAGAATATTCATTCAAACCAAATTTTATGGAAGTGTGATTCCTAAACACATGACTACAAAGGATCGTAAAACAAAGGAGACTACAACGATGAAGAAAATTAAGTATTGGCGATTCTAAACGTAGTAACACCGTCAATCATTAAATAACCTACTACTCAATAATAAATTGAACTTTCGTAAGAAAACACATAACAGGCCGATTAAAATATAAATCCAGCCAAAATTGATATTTCTGACCCTTCAACAGCTACTTGACGTGACTGGTAACCTTGAAAGTGGCTTGTTGATATTTGGGAAACAGAGCATTCGATATTTCATGGTGGTGCGAAATTCCCCATCAGGTCATTTGACTGTGGAGTTTCCTGTTCTTAGGACTTTTGAAGAATGTGAGATTATAAAGATAATGAAATGTTTTTAGATATACAGGCAATGTACAATAAACTCAGGAATGTTGGGATTCACCAGTCATTTTCTTATTATGTTCGGTAAAACGCTTGTCTGGTCGATAATCATCACTGACCCCCTGACTATAAGAGTAACGTAAGTGTGGCAGCACTTACAACGTCAATAATTGAGTTGTTTGTTTTTACTCGAGTAAAGTTCAAATTTCAATGATTATTGTCCTTTCACTGTCTGTTGCTTTGTTTGGCTCCATGTTTTTCATTTTGTTCGGATTCGCGACAGAATCTGCGGTGCGTTGTGAATATCAATGATATTAACGAACTTTTAAACGGTCAAGTGACGGTTAATTATTGAAGAATGCTGTTTCAGGAATGTTCGCCAAATATATTACTTGGTTATATATAGGTACAGATGGAAAGCAAAGAATAGTCTCATTTGTAATTTACTTATTCTTTCAAATAAGAAACGAATTAAAGCATTTATCAAGAATCTATACTTCTATACTAATATTATAAATGTGAAAAGTTTCTTTGGATAGATAAATGTATGTATGAATGTTTGCGGCTCTCTCACGCCTAAACGACTGAACGGATTTAGTTTAAACTTTACATAAATACATTGTGTAATATTTTCCTCATCGGAAAAAAGATAGGATCTTTCATATAAAGAACCTTCATTGAAGCATCCCTTGTTAAGATACAGCCCCTTAAAGAGGGTACATGAATTTTGTATAACAATTTTTTTCACAAGCACTGAGAAAGTTACAATATTGTTGGACGACAATTGTTTAAATCATTTCTTTTGTCACTTTTAGGTATATATGGGCGAAACCTTTGCAATTTTCATTTCATTGGAACTATTCCACTTTCGAAGGATCTGTAAAAAATATAAAATAATGTTTTTGATTTTGAGAACGGAATGGGACTACTTTCTGAAACGTTTAGTTATTTTGAGAGAGCTAAACATATTTTTTTTATTTTTTCAATCATTCCAATTATTTATCGGTAAAATTCTCAAGTATTCGACAAATTATACTTTTCAAAGGTTTATATTACGAAGAAACTCTCTCGGGGGAACTTTTCAGTTTGCCTGATCTGAACTCAAAAAATATCAAGAAGTATTGACTATACTAAAATATCTTTCAAAAAATATAGTAACAGTTAATACTATCTATGGAATATTGACTATGAAAAGTAACGAGGAATATTTTGTCTCGTGTGGAGAGGCGCAACAAAGCAATCTTCTCTTCAACGAAAGACCTACTAAAAACCGCATCTCCTGAATAAAAAACCCATCGCTTGCCGTACGTGACTCCATATCTTCCTCGCTTCTCTCCAAAGCAAGACGATTTATGTGAAAAACTATTATTATTATTCATAAGTGAACGTGAGTCTTCTCGGCTAAGTGTGAAACGCATTATTATTCAAGGATGGTCTTGTCTTGTAACATTTCCCCCCAACGATGTAATTCGTGGTATGATGGATTCGTTTGTGAAGAAAGAGGCGCTGAACAATCCATTAAACTGTCGACTGACATCGGTTTATTCACGATAATTAGTGAGTGTATGATTGATTCAATTCGCACTTACTAAATGTTAACGACCAATCATTTCGGTGAATGAATTAGTCGATTTCTGATCGAACAACCAAATGATCTGGAATGTAAGAAACAACTCATGACAAAATCACATAGAAGAATTCCCATTTTTTGTGTTATTTAATCGAAACGTTCAGGACATAAACATTCTTACGAAGGCGTGAAATGCCCACATAGCAATTTTTTATTATCGAGAGTTTGAACAGTTCGATAATCGAGTTTGAATTATAGGTAATCGATATTCAAACTGTCTACATAATCGACAGTTTGCATATCGATAATCGGTTAAAAAAAATCGAAATCGAACATATATAATACACAGTTCAAACTGACCGTTCAATAAATAATTATCATTATGTTATTTATTATCATCGAGAGTTCAAACTGTCTGAAGTATACTGGGTGTCCAATCTGTCGATTAACGACAATTCAAACTGTCGATTATTGTTAATCGACAGCTTGAAATATCGATTATAAAATAAAAATGGTATGTGGTCCTTCATCGCCTTCACATATTCTCAAACCATGATGATAGTAATACATTACGTGCTTTCTGGCTAGATTTTTAGAATACTGTCAATAGTACCTACATGTCTAACGCTCACTCAACACTGATCGTCTGTTTGACGAGAGAGGAGCCTGCCTTCCGCTGACGCATGCGTGAGAGAAAGGAAAGCCAGACAAACTGGCGCCGTTACGCATTAAGTAACAAAGCAGTTTACCCTCCCATAAGAAATTATCATTTCAATATTTGAAGTTATAAAGCATCAATATTGTCAGTTCTTGATCAAAGGCATGTTTTATGAGAATCATTTTCATAAAAGAAGTCATTTGAGAAATGTGCTTCTCATTCCTAAACCCAGAAATATAACATTTGGCGAATAAGACAGTAAGAAGTAAAACAGGAATAGCTTCACCAATCAGAAGTGGAAAAAATAAAATGGAAAAAAGGGACAAGAGGCGAAGCTTCAACAACTTAACGCCTTACAGGAGCTAGTTCTATAAATAACTGAGCTTTCTGAGAAGATTCGAGGTGGAGTTGAGATTAGTGGTTAGAACAAGAAGTTGAAGGTACACTCCTAGAGATTCGTGAAAAAAATTGAGGAGTGGAGGCAAACTTCAAGACGTCCAAATAAAATTGAAAATGAGGTATTTACTGGAATTACAGACTTTCACAGACGGGTTCAACGTCGTCGAAATGTAGCAGATTTTTTTACTTGAGCGACATAATACAATCAGAAAGATACTATTAGAATTGGTAGAGTGGAGTAGTCAGTCAGAGTCGACAAAATACCTTTCATTAATGTCTCTTCTAAATCGCTACAAGAAATATTGTACTATTCATAATCAAACTGCCAACGAGAAATGATGTCAACACAGTAAATGAGAGGCGGGCCTTTTTAATGAACCTAGAGGAGAATGAATAAATCAGATTGAAAGGCACATTTTCAAGCAGAAAGGGAACTATTTGATGACAACAGGGATCTATCACGATATTCAGACGGAACATAAACTTCGCAGAAAATGACGAAGAACTTAACAAGTTATATAGAACAGATGAGGTGAAAAGGCTAAAAAAAATAATAGTTCGAAGAGAAAGTCTTTGATTGTGATGAAGTTTTGGAAAGATTTTGAGGGATTCCCCTTTATTAAACGACCTGTTGCATCTCACACTGAAAAACTCTGACACATATAGCAAGGTTGTGCTGAGACTATTTCATGAAACAATGCAAAGAAAAACTTCGAAAGTCATGCTAGAATTCTGGTTCAACCCTAAGAACGTGTCAACTGTTTTGGAATCTAAGAAAAATACCCAACCCTAGAATTTATTCTTCGGGAAGCTTTCACAACACTCACTGAAAAACATGAAAATCTTGGAAAAGCAGGACGTGGAACCATCGATAGTTATGAATGAAAAGTGGCAATTATGGATCTATGGGACCGCCAAAGAAATTGAACAACGAATATTAGATGTAAATGAGCAATTCGTGGTTTGAATCACTCTAGTTTGGTGGTTCGAATTACTTTGATTCGAGGAGAAAATAACGTAACAAATCTCAATTGTACGTGGGCACTCACAATTGTTCAAATGTGCCAAAATTTCTGTACTTTTTCAGAGCAATTCTAGAAGCTTAAAATGACTATATAAGGGTAAGATTCTGATGAATATGGACCTTTTTCAGACAATTTGTACAATTTATATTGAACTGAAATACTTTGAATTCCAATGTCAGATTTGAATGTTACTTCTCTCAGTTGTTAATTGAGTCGAAGACGAGTTTTTGAGTTGTTATAATGGAAGAAGTTGGAGACTGCTGGCACACTTCGAAAATCTAGCGATTTTGGTTCTATTTTTCATGACAAATCCCGTAAAAATTTCTTAATGTTTTCAAAAAATTTGAATGCCATGTGGAAGGGTGAGAAGAATATTTGGGGTTGAAAGTTATGAAGTTGAGATGAAACAGCAAATAAATTACATCTGGGCCCGTAAAGAACAGAAAATAATAAATGACTTTAACACAAAAAAATATTAAAAGCATTTTCATTTCACACATATTTTGTCTTAGTTACATACTTCTAATTATGGAATCCTGCAAACAAAGCTGAAAGACATTGAATAACTCCCCAGAAAATTACAGAAAACGTATATTGGGAGCATTTTTGGAAAATATGACGTGTATTTGGATTCGATTTCGAAATTGTTGTTTGGTTACCACTTATTTTCGGACTCCAAAAGGAATATTATATTTACAATTTTATTTAATTTTCACATATAAATACATGTTGAATTTATTTTTCAAGAATAAATCAATAAGGAATGCACGAGAATGGGACGATTCTTTCGGAATATTAACTTGCTGATGTAATTCTTACCACCTGGTGATGATTATGGCATTTTGACTCATTTCAGCCCACTCGCATCAAAAGGTCGTATGCTAATATTCAATCAATCTCAGCGATCATCGTTTGACAGTAGTTATCATAGTAGTTTTCGAAATTCAAACTCCGGGCGATATTAAACAATGAAACATGTGGTAAGAGCGCCTTACGACACTTGTACATCTTGTCAAACAAAACGAAAATGATAGTCATTAGAAGAAAATTGAAACCTGCAATGCAAAAATCATCAACATCGTCGTGATCCACAAGTCTCCGACGATAAAGGCGAATATGCAAAAGAAACCGACGATTAAAACACATCTTCGACCCGGGAAAAAATCCCACTATAAACATGTAATTACGTTCCATAAGAGGCCATTATCGAATTATCTACGGTATAAATTTAATTGATACCAAAGTTATGCGGTGCAATTTGCAGTAAATTCGAGTTGAGTTTTTGTCGAGACGAAAAAATCCGCAGAGTTCAGTTCCTTATTACCTCTGTCTAACGGTGCGATGGCTCAGGTATTCCTGTTACAAAGAGTCTGCATCTATCCGAACTAACTGAACTGCCTAACGTGAGGGACCAACGACTTCTATTGATGACACTGTTTCGCTAATGATGGCCTAGTCGACGACTGATGGAGAAATTGATTGCTTTTCCCATAGGTAGTACGAATACGAATACTTCGGAAAGATCAATAAACCATGTCGGATGTCGAAAGAATTTCATTTGAAACACATGTAGTTTTTCTAAGATGGCTACCCTGCGTAATTGTCGTTAGTTTCAGTTCAGTCATGTTAATAGTTCACGGTACTTCAACTAAATGGAAAATGAGACCAGCAAAGGAAACCGAAAAATTGTCAATATAATTATCACCTACAAATCATTCATGATGAGAATCACGAATTTTCACAATCTAGGTTTTAATTTCCAATACTCGTTTCACTACAATAGTAGCTTCCTCAATTGGAAGTAAGCTACTGCTGTAGTGAGCTGAGGAAGCTACGGTAGTAGTGAAAAGAGTATTGTAAATATAGTCTATATTGTGAAAATTTTCAATTCTTTTTATTAATGATGTTATTAAGTTCCATCAAGTGACGGATCAGTGTATTGTCCAACATGGCAGTGCCTACTCACTAATATACAAAATGGCCAACTCAGATAAAGTTCATGTCCTCCAAACAGGATCATAATTTATAAGGATGATCAAATCAATAACATGAAAACAACTTTCTAACATCAAATAAAATTTCATTTTAATTGTCGTTTTTCATATTGGATTTATATATTATCAATAGAGTGTCAGAGATTTTGGAATATCTCCTCAACGTGATTTCAAATTCGAACACATAAGGAAAAAACAAAAGCACTACAGGATAAACCTTAAGGCGCTCTAAGAGCAGTGCCAGTGTGAAAGTAGTGATTCACATTGGATTTCAATCGCTGGAGATTAAATCCATTTGGAAAAACGTTCTCAGAAAGTTTGTTCCATATGAACACAGTTCTCCAAATGAAAGAGTTTTCAAACAGTGACGTTCGAGGTGTACTGAGTTGAACCTCAAAACCTCTTGAACACTTCCGGTATCTTTAAAAGAGAAATAAATCTCTAACTTTTCTTCGATGTTCCAGACTATCAAGGTTGCAAGTGATGTTTGCGTCTCCAATTAGGCGGATGGCTCTTTTCTAAATGGAATCCAGCAGCTTCAAGGTATGTTTAGGGGCGGAGCTCCATACATGAGAACAATACTCCAAAAAAGGTCTAATCTGAGCTTTATAAAGCATTGTACAGTTAGAAGTGTACAGTTAGAAGTGTAAAGTTTTCTGGTACGGAATTGTGTTCCAAGCTTTTGAAAAGCAGCCTTTGCAATTCCAGCAGAAAGATTGTGCCAAGACATATTGGTGTCCATTTCAAACACACTTATGGAATATCAAGACAACTGTGCTGTCGTCAGCAGAGCAATATATTGGATTCTTGTTTTTTTCCAATAAGTCGCTGATAAACAATAAAAAGAGGGTTGGATCCCTGGGGAACACCAGCGTTGATGTTATTTCCGGTATTGTGGATTCTAGTATGGAAATAGAGGGTGGTGCCTCAACTGTGAAGTGGGATAAAACTGTTCACCTTAATCTATATAGATGTTGTCAATCCATGTAGTTGCATTCTATAGATTTGTTTGGATTGCTTTCAATAAATAGATAAACATCATCTGCATAGTACACCTGGCACTAAGAAGGAATTCACAGTGTTGCCAACATAGAAAAAAAAACATATGTCCTCAACGAACTCCTTATCCGACATGGTCCATTGCTTCTTTTGAAAGATTGAGATAGATTACAATGAAAACAGAAACTTCGGTTTTCATTGATAGTGGTAACTAATGATGGGAATGCAATTTTCAATCTAGTTTATGGTGAATTATATGTTATATCAAAAATATTTGTTGCAAAATTCATAAATACCAACATCCACTTTGGTATACTATTACAATTTTTTTATAAGAGATGCTGGAGCGTTTACAAAGCACTGGTGAAAGTTCATTGTCGCATTGTTCAAGTACGGAATTTTCAAGTAATGACTAATTCCTTGTATTATTTTGATTCATATTTGAACATCGTAGAAATCAGTACGATTAGCCTGAACTACATTTAAATTTCTAATACGTTATATATAGAGTGTTCAAAAATATACTAAATTCAATTGTGGTCAATTAGAACCATCATGCTTGTACGTAATCAGATATCACGTCTATGCCATCATTTGGTTTTGGTTAAAAAAAAAAACAATCTATATTCTTCTCTATCCGCCAGCGCTGTTTCGACCTGCATGTGGTTTCATCAATGGTGCTAGTCTGAACAAAAACACTATGGATTAAGGTCCAGCAAAGCATCGTCACAACTCTTAAAAGTCTGGTTTATCTTTGATATTCATGATATGAGTCCTCGTACGTAGAAATGTCCTTCTCTCACTCAATTGAATCTCATATCTGTGGTTCAGTCTAGCACGCAAATGCTTTGGACACTTTTGGACTCTGATTTCGACTGTATGGTATAGGATTCAAAATCATATCCAACCATCGGGTACACTCCATAAATGAATAGCTGATGAACTACCCTATTTTTTAAATCAAATTATTTGAAGGAACAAGTGTGGATTATCAACTCTTCACATATAGTCAGTAGGCATACTTGAAGACTGGCTATGAATCAAATCATATAAAGGATCAATTTGTTCAGGCCAGTCTCAAACTCCCTACACTGTAGGTTAATGGACTGACACCTATCACAAAACAACTACTCCTCTGGCTAATGCCACGAAGGGCGTTGGATTTTCAGACTGGCCTGAACAGATTGTTCCTTCAAATGATGAGACTGGCCTGAACAGATTGTTTCTTCAAATGATTTGATTTATAGCCAGTCTTCAAGTATGCCCACTGATTATACGTGAAGGATTTTTCAAATTCTTGGTCGCTTTAATTATGTAGCAATACTTGAATCATAGTTGAGTTAGTCTATCTATATTTTCACGAACTTGAATAAATATTGAATGGTTTGTCTCTGTTCGTTCTTTTTATGACAATATTTGATAATAACAGGATCGAGAAGTCCAGTGTCCAAATTAGCCATTAACATTTCTTCAATTTGATGACCGTTCTTCAAAAGATTTCGAGAATACTGATGTACTTGTACTGTATGCACCTCAAAATGAATTATGATTTGTTTAGTTTGTATTTGTATTTGAAGTTTCCTGAATTGTATTGTTTAAATTACATTACTATATATAATATAGTAATATATCTATACTACACATTTTGATTTTTATCTTCACTTGATTTTTACCTATATATGAATTAATAATAATAGGGCTATTAACCAATATTATACCGACGAATACCTGATACACTCCTTGGTGACCCAAAATTTTTGCGACTTCCAGTTTCCAGATCATTAGAGCCTATGATTAGAATCGTAAAATGAGGTATAAAAATAATATGAGTAAATACTTTTAATTTTGATTTCACTGCCATAAAATTAGTCAGTTCGTCAATTTATGGCTGAATCGTGACTAAGGAAGTGTGTTACATATGGGAGATGTTTTGGAAGCGAATATTCTTCAGGAAATCAATAACGTTATTTTTGTTAGGTATTTGTAAGTGGAGATGAGAAATCATTTTTGTCGAATTCATAAAACGTCGTTATATTGTTAACCAGTTTCTGCACAGAATATGAATCATTTTCTATAGTAAACGTCGATCGTTTTCAGGATGCTGCAATGCAATCGAAAAATGGGGTATGCTACCTAATGACTGATTTTGTTGCTTGAAATCGTTATTTTTTGAGGTTTTGTAACTTGATTTCTAAGTAAGATATGATCGAGTATGAAATTATTGAAGAACAATTTTTATTGATGGATCTACATTCATGAAATATTTGTCAAGGCATCGATATCAGCAGTTTCTTACAGTTACTTCAGGTTTCATATACATTTTATAAATTATTTTCATTTACAATAATATACTGTTTTTGTTTCAGAAATCTCCACTATCGTTGCAGTAGGTTTCTAAAGACTTTTTTATAAAATTTTTTCCTACGTAGCGTGATGGGCCCCTTAGAGGATTGTAAGGAATATAATGTATATTTTGATATAGTCGTACTATGGAAAATATGGCTTTGAAATAGTAAATGAAATCATCAAGTTATCAAAAATAACTTCCGGATGACTGGTAACTACCAAGCTTGTTAGTATTTTTTCTCTTTGAAAAATTAATCACAATTAACCTGAATCCCCACGGCTTTGGTGAGTATGAATAGAAAAAAGTAGTGAACTAATTGTCCACAGCAAGATCACAGAAAAGGCCGTAATGGGTTAATTTCCAACACTAACGGCCCTCTTTCATTTTATATACCTATAGATAATCAAAGTCCACGAAAAAAAACAGAAATTTCAGCTTACTAGTTCACATAGAAATTTCAGATTACTAGTTCACAACCGAACTACCAAACTCGAGGCCAGTCAATCATTCACCTTTCAAAAGCGACTCGAATCCGTCCAAATATAGTTATCACTTTCACCGATTTACGGCCAAGTGCAAAAATTACGATGTCGTATTTGTGTTCTCTTTACATAAATTTTCTCTCAGGCAGACCTTGACTTAGAGATTTTCTGTTGAAACTTTCACTGTCGATTGAAATTGTTGTTTGTTTTGGATGATTATAATTAATGTCTTCGACAATGTGTATTTTATGGGCGTCGAGTTTATCGGTAAGCGGTGAAATGGCCAGTGAGAGAACAAGGCTGGGCCTTACCATGCGCCAGATGTGGTGTCTCGAGGATATAGTTCTAGCTGTGTTCTCTGTATTATTATTATTTTTTTTGGGAACGCGAGTAGACTGTTCTGCATTCTGTGGTTCTGCTAGAAAGATGATTCAGCATGTAAAATTTGGTGTCGTTTGGACGTTCGAGCATCTACAGTGATTATAAGTTACGAGTTGCTGTACTTGGAAATTTCGCTGAAATCTGCTGCTCATTTGAAAGTTTTTCATTTGCTAATTCGTCGATAGTACGGTAGTAGCTCATTTCATGTAACTACCATTTCATAGTAAACTATGAACTATTAATGGAAAGGGGTTGACTTTTGTCCATAGTCTCACTGGCTTCAACTACTGCCTGCTGATTTTTGCATATGTGTTAGCTTGGTATACGTAATAGTGAGAAAATTCAGATATCTGGTGTTTGCTTTCATTATACCATCTCTAATTACTGGAATAACAGCATCACTAATAGTGTAAGTTGCATATCAACGATGGCTTCATCCTAAGATGTGTGTATCAATGCCAACAAGATGTATGACTCTGAGTCCATCAATATTTCCAACGAAACCTTCAAGATACCCTCTTTCCTCGTAGAAAATCCTGTCAAGGGCTTTGCAGGGTTATACCCTCTTTTCTAGCTACTCATGGGACCCTTTATGATTTTTAAAGTCACCACAGCATTCGACTTTGACTTTTTAGAGCAGATAGACATCAACTGAACGACTCCAACTGTCTTATTTGTAAAATCAGATATCAGTTCTCTAACTCCTGATCCTGGAGGTTGTTTGGTGCAGCCTGGAAGCGACTGGGTCGCCTCAACATGCACTAAATTCCCAAGCAGCAGAACAGGTATATGTCTCCAAGGAGAAAAAGCTCTGCATACCTTCATATGGAAAGGTTGTTTATTAAGAGGAAAATCTTGCACCGATAACCTTCATAGCGACCAATCAACTGGAATATTTACATCATGCCTTTATGGCTGTAGCAGACGATATTACAGAAAATTGTCCACAGAAACGAGTCCAGAGCTGTAGATTTCTACCTCAGTGACTACTAGTGAGGATCGGAAGAGCATCTCCTGCATGGTGGGTGTAGTTAGTAGTCTTCCTGATATGCAGCTCAGAAAACCTACTTCCAAATACATACAAATTTGTGTTGTTTACTTTCCTCACGAATGTAGTCGCAGACTGACCACTGATCGGGTCTTCACTAAATTGAGAAAAATGTACAATGGTCTTTCAACCTTGGAATGGACTATTCTTCACAAGGAAATTACAGGCCCTGATAGCAGAACATAAGCCCTGTGCCTGTCTGCTTTGGACTAAATCGGGTTTTCGCTGTTTGGCAGAGTTGGCAGCTGACATGAAGGATCCCCCACCAAATATTGTAAACCAATTTATTGAGAAGCTGAATTCATTTAGTGGAGTTTGAATAGGAGTGGGCTACAATAGACTCTCGCGGGTTTAAACCCTCGAGACCTACGAATCTGGAGAACCTCTAGAAATCCGATGGAATGATCAGTTCACAAATATTGAAAATAGGCCTATGAAAGTACCAAACGATGGGAATAAATTCTTGCTTACACAGAGTGATGTTTGAAAATATAATTTATCACAGACCTTTAAATGCTGAAGGAAAAACATTGAAATAATCTGCTCACACTGTTTATTCGGTTGCTCTTCATACAAGTTGGGTATATTGATTATTAGATTTTATGATTTTTCCATAGGACAAATTGGGGGAACTTATAGAAGTATAACAGAACACAACAAAGTATTTAGTTCATGAATATCCTTGTGAAGCTTCATGAATGATTTATCTCGTGTTATAAGAAAAAGAACAGAAAGTCGAAAAGGTTTTTTCTCGAAAAATAATTTTTCCTGAGAATACATCTTGAGGTAATACTAAAAACAAATAATGATTCGGATTATATTCACGAGGTAAATAACGAATATTTTTTAGAAAGTGTTTGTTGATATATTTCAAAGATATTTTCTCACCAGTCATTAGGATTTGTATTGGCCGGACATATTTCATTTCTGCCTTACCTAAAAAAAGAAGAAAAAAACATTAGTTAACATATCCAACGTTGCTAAATGGCCGATACATTTCCAACGTGAATCAAACACTTTCGATATGGATGTATTTAGAACACTACTGTGAAGATATATAAAAATTTTTCGATTCTGATGTAGCATTACACACTATTAAACATTATTTCATCTTCTATTTCAGTTTAGCATATGTTTTTTCCCCTTGGAAACAATTTATTTCTGCAGCTTCATTAGTTTCAATCACCAAGTCCTTGTTTTATTTTATTTTTATGTAAAGCTACTTCTGGATTCTCAGTAATCTCAGATGCTCATAAAGCACTTCGAATCAGTTGCGTAAACATATGTATCTGTTGGCCGTCATGCGAGAGACTGTTTTCAGTAAGAGAACTCAATAGTATTTTCTATAGTCCAGTTTGAAAAGAGCTACGTTATATTCTTTTCAGAAGGTGACAAAATCTTCAATTTCATTTTATATGACGTGCAATTCAAAAATTCATAGAAGTGTGGATTATTTATACGCACTGTTTCTATGCCGTCCATCTACACGATTTTCAGGTTTTCAATACTAATACACGGAAAACTCAAGACTGGTGCATCGCCACCCTTAGAAAATTACGTTTAGAAAGCAATTTTTCATACTCATATCTAATTACCTGTATTATGTCTTATCGATGAGAAGCATATGATTAACAAAACTAGTTGTCTAGATTAGGATTGGCCAAATGGGAAAAATGTGAAAAGTTGTATGACTTACATAACTTAACAATACTAACATAAATGAAAAGGTTTGTTCCCTGTGTTTTATGAATGTATCTTCTAAGTTGGGATTCCAAACCACTGATTAACCGGCCTATTGCTATTCAGTCGGAATGTTTCCATAAAACAAAGAATCTAGGTCGTATTTATAGACGCATAGTGCTTTACCGAATGTGGGTAGGTGTTAATTTTCCTATTTCCACACCGTTCCGCTAAATAACACAGCGCGTACCGCGCATTTCTTCTTCCTTATTGACTCATTACCGTTTCTACATTTTCGCCAAAGTCGACCTTAAAGCGATCCAGCTCGGTACAATGAGATTATTCATTCCATGTGAGACTCCGAGTTGCTGATAACTTCCGTAAACAAATGACATTATTTATTTTGCGAATGTGGGACTTCCTGTTTGGAATTTGGAGTAGGCGATGAGGTGTGACAATATGGATCGCTATTCTTTATCATCCAGTCTGGAATGACCATTAATTATAAAAACCCTGACGAGGTTCTTCCAAGTGCTTGTCAAATATAAGCGTGGTAGTAACTTCCTGATTCAAGAGAGGTATCATACAATAGACACGAATATGACAATTAATATGATTTCATGAGATTATTGTTATTATTATTTAAAGTGAGAGCCATTTAGAATTGAAGCACTCTTATGGAACATTTTTAATAGTTTTCAACCGAATAATATTTTTTTTCTGTTACTACACATTCGAGAAATTACGCCGAAATTCGTTGAAAATGTTGAAAGGAAATAAAATATAGAGAAAATGTTATTCAATTATTCCATCAAAATACGATTTTCATCAAAATTTTGACGATTCTCCTGGATTCAGCAGGTTTTGATTTATCACTGTCCAGAATTTTATAGAAATCTACAGTTATGAGCAGACATATTAAACGACATATTTTAAAAATTTTTTCACTCATATCTTTTTCAATGAAGAACAAATATCGTTGAAATTTTGTACAGTGATTAGCAAAAACCTGCTGAATTCAGTGAAATACTCAGAATTTTGATGAAAGTTATGGAATTGAATTGGTGGTATGATGGAATTTTATTCCCTCTTAACTTTTTCAATAACGAATGAATTTCGACGTAATTTTGGCATACTGTAACATAATATGTAAATCCCGTAGTGTGATCAAAAATAGCTTATCATTTCTTTCGATTTTCATTTTTGTAAAATTTTGATTTATCGAATGACTCCATTCCAATAGGTGGCAAAATATATGTTTTAGACCGATGCTTCCATTAGGAATAGATCATACTGTATATTGTTCTATAAGTGAGTACGACAGTAAATATATTCGTATTTTGCCACTATATTCAAAGAATTGAAGAATTGAAACTAGTTTAAATTTCATACATTCTTTCAAAGTAATTATGATCATTGAAGTTGGAATGATGTTATCAAGCTGTCAGCTCTTGTATCACACAAGCCGTTTCATTGTTGATAATTTCAGAAGAATGCGTTCTCGGTTCAAATGTTAACACGAGTTTATGATAACGATGTGGATATAATGGAAGGTTCATCGCTGAGGTTAACGTTGATATTACTTCCTCCTCGCACATGTTTCTTTGAGTGTAAAGTGTCGTCGACTAGATCTTTATTATTGTTACATTAGATTGAAGAATAAATACCTTTCGAGAAAAATTTTCCGTATAGTACTGTAGCGGTTCATGATGTTTTCTAAGTTGTTTTAAAATGCGGCTTTTCATCTCTTCAAAAGGGAGGAGATCAGTGAACAATAAAAATAGGTCTTTTTTATATTTCAAAAATTAGCTAGCTCCCTGCTGAAATCTCCTTTAATGGCATTATTGCATTCTACTGTTATTTATTATTTATTCATTTATAATAAAAATCATTTTTTGAAATATTTCTGCAACCAGAATTGTATCCATTAATGTTGGCTTCATTTTGGAGAATTCTTTGTGTGTGATCTGCTGGTGTACCCCAGAGGTCAATTCTTGCACTGACTTTGTTTTTGCTTACCATAAATACTCCCCTCAATAAGTCTAATAAAGTCCAGTGGTACAAACCCAGTTGAAGTATGGTTCAAGTGTTAGGTGGATCCAAATAAAATTTTGAGTGGTACAAGGATGAACTTGATTCATTTCAACGAAGAAGCAGAGTATTACTAAATCATGAATTTTTGAAGTTTCAACCAAACCTAAATCAATAGGCTTGAATCAAAATTCAGTTATATAAGAAGTTTGAAGTTCTAGAAGCTCCTGAAATGGATTGAGTGTCAAACAAGGACTGAAGAAATAGACGAATTAGGCAGCTTAATAGTCTAGAGATACTTCAGTCTACAAAATTTCAGCTAAGTTTGTTGAAAAAGCTATTCTACAGAAGGTCAACAAAGAAGTCAACGACCAAAGTGTTCTTAAAGATGTAATTTGGTTTCAGTAGAATCACCAGGTTGAGGTCTCTGATGTTGGTCAAAAATACCATGCATCCTTTTAACCAAAAACCATCGGCTTTATGAACATTGCGAAGGCCTATGATCAGATGTAACGCGGAATTCCTTTTACACAAAATGTTCCTTTTTGGCAAGCTACGGACCTTAGCTTGTTGACATGTGCCGCGATTTATTAGAGTGGGGTCGAGTTTGTTGAACTGGAGACTGGTTTTATCGACTGGGATCTAGTCCGTACTACTGTACTAAACCTGTACTTTTGGGGTCTGGCCTGTCAGACAAACTGTCTGCGAACAGTTTGCTTGTGCTTTCCTTGTGCTGTGCATTGTGCTTTTCCTCTTTGAATATAGTGGGTAATTTTCCAATAACTCAACATGTGAAGGTTTCTTTATACGACTTCTGAAACGTAATGGTTGAAATGAAATCCTCTAATATGAATTGAGATATCACGTAGAACCTATAAAGCAGTTGTCGAATCCATGTATGAAGATGAGGATTTCATAAGGGCTCTCGAATGACATATGGTGTCTAGTACTTTGGTCTTGAGATAGACCAAAGGTTGATCCGAAATCAATCTGTTGGACAGCTGAAAAAGTAAAGCTGAATATAAATGTGTCTCAGTTCTATCCTGGCATCAAAACTGTCCGCAGACCCGAAAACAATTCAAAAACATTATGATGAGTATCGGTACTCCATAGTTATTGAGGAACGTTAATATCTGCAGTTTTCTTCCATATTGAAGAAATTCCGAAAGTATCGTCCCTGAAGCCTGTTAGGGAGGCTGCGAATTAGGATGTATACAATATCTCACGACTCAAAAGACCATGTTGATGAGGGGAAGAACGTACGACCTCAGAGGTACTGATGAACAATGATTTCTTGAAAAGATCCAACTTCAGAAAGCTTTGTTTTAGGTCACGATTGTAGTTGGGTCCGTGAAGATCTGTCTTCTTCAAACATCATTGAATATCTACACGGGCAGGAAGTTTGAAGAGCGACGCTTCAGCTCAAGATATTACAGTATAAGGCTTGACTGATTTCCTCCTGTTTTAGAATTTAGGTGACTTTTCATTTGTCAGATTCTATGGTGAATTACCTACCCACTTATTCTCATGTCATGTTACTTTCAAAAATGAAGCATGAGAAAAAGCATGCACATATTCTTCTTTTGATTTTTTGACAATTCTGACTCTACATTTCTGACCTCCATACCTAAGATCGTCATAAGGGGAATGGGAAATCGAAAATTCTAGTACATGAAGGTTTTATAAGATTAAAAGCCTACACTCACTTTATTGGCTCACCCCGTATAAGCGGATTTCTGCCAGAGGTAAACGACACTCGAATCAAGAAACACGATAATTATTCACGGTGTATTACTTTGAATGATAAAACGAATGGATGTATATGTGGATAAATAATTCCATTTCGACATTCAAGGTTATTTTATTGTTGCTTTTCTAAAAAAAGAAACGTCATCCGCACGATCGTCGTAACGAGATAGAGTATTTACCCCGAAGAAGGAGTCAATAACTTTTTTGTTTTAGGATGTGGAGATGTAACGGTAGCACCGTGCGGCAAAAAAAATGAATGTAAACTAATTGCGGTGATTGACATCTGCGTGCTTTGTTTTTCGCGGTTAACTGATGATGATAGATCGACAGCGAAATAATTGATGACGTTTCCTACCTTTGTTTGTTTTCGAGATCATTTATCATTGTGAAAGAATAGGAGATTTTTGTTGACGATGACTTGGAGGTAAAAGAAACTACTGAGAATAGAGTGAAAACTATGGAATGATCGTTAGTGATTTTTTACTGTAGTGAAAACTGAAGTTGATTAACTTGATATTGAAAGTATCAATTTTTGTAAGCATCTGATAAGAGTGATGCAAAACAGCCAAAAGGCGCGTTCATGAAATAAAGTTACCTTTTCATCACTGCTTCTCCATATCGGTATATTTTCGGAGGCTAAATTTTGTATGTGGGTTCATTTTATATTGTAGATGTGCAATAAGAAATGATTTTTAAATATTCCATCTAGTGCGCTAGTCGCGGGGGAAAAAGGAGCGTCCATTAAACAAAATTATGTTTCCATTACTGATTCTTAATGCCCTCAAATTTGGGGTGGGTGAATTTATATTCAGTATCAGGATTGCAACCGTGCGGAGCCGAGGCGGGTCGTTAGTAATGCATAAATTTATATGGATATTCATGCGCAGATAGTTTCTGCAGTCATCGATTTCGACCTATTCAGGCAGTTTTTTCTCTTTACACTACTGTACAATGGATCACACGTGGCATAAGTGCTGTGGGCTTACAATCGCCCTCCCTACTCTACAGATTACAGAATGTTAGCTGACTCACGCAACTTCACTTTTCGATTATTCAAAACGATTTTGCGGTTTTTTTCATGTTTTCTGGTGTTACTGCCTCATTTGGACATCCACTGCATTCTGCATCATCGGTGTCTCTACGACGTTTGAAGTCAGAAAACCAACGTTCAATTGTTGTTTCTGATGGAGCGAAGTCCTTATAACACTTTTCAAGCCATTGCTTCGTTCAAACGATATTTTTCCCATCAAGAAGTAGTGTGAAATTAAAACAATAAATTATTTTTGATCCACTGTTTTGAAAATAACAAAAGTATTGTCACTTTCAGCACAAAAACTCACAAACGTATGAGTAGAAAATCATGAAATTTCAACAGCTTTCTTTTGAGGGTTAGTACTAAGTGAAAAAGCGGTGAATGCAATAAGACTAGCGACATCTATGTGTTAGGCCCGAGACTTTTCAGTGCTATATCTTGCAAAAATCATTTTGTAGCATTCGCTCATATGATTTTATTATAGTAAACCACTCATTCAAGTCAGAAGAACCGTTAATTGTACTTTCAATCTATTAGCTCCTTTACGAATACATTCCAAAATATGAATAATCCCGTAACAGGAATTCGTCTTAATTGCTTACTATTAAGCACCGTTGAAATACATTATGATTAAAAATGTGTCAGAATTATTCATGGTATAAGAGAGATCATATTATGATTTCAGCAACGTTAATTTTCTCGGAAACACTTTTTAGTCATGGATTTGTAATTATATTCCGTGTAGAAGAAAAATTCGAAACCATTTTTAGATTCTCGAGATGATTGTATGTAATGGTGATCTGCTAATTTGTTTTTAACCAATCATGACACCAAAAATACGTGACTAGTTTTGTATTGATGAGCTAACGAATATGAAAGTTTCACATCCAACAATAAATTATTGTTGAAATATTTATTGTATCGCAGTCGTGAAAATTGTAAGTAACAAGGAATTTGCAATCCTTTGACAAGATCAGTAATATTGAATAGTTTGTTTATTCAAAATAAGTCAAATACTTCAAAAATTTAACATCAAAAAGTAGTCTAATAGTAAAACGTAGATGGTAGTAAAGTTGTGTTCAGTGAATGCTGAATTTTGAATTCTCATCGCAGAAAGTGTACAGATAGCTGTCCTTTTTGCTACTTCTGATGTGAATAGTTTCTGTTTTCAGGCACAAAATTGGTTCGCAAATTAGAACATGTGGTAGTATTGTACTACATTGTATATTGTATACAGAGGGTTATTTTGTGGTTACTTCAATAATTGTATAAAAGTGTAAAAATGGTTTACATTCTTCAAGACAGAATTGAAACTTTTGTAATTTATGGAGAAACTGGAAAGTGCGCACGAAGGGCGGCATGTTTTTTAACGAAAGACATTCAAATTTCAATGTAAGTCGCCGGTATGTGCTTGATTTGGTGAATAAGTTTTACGAAAATGGTTCAGTTGTAAATAAAAAAAGGAAAAGTATAGAGAAATAGAGAACTAAATAAAGCAGCTTAAATTGAAGTTTTGCTGCAGAGCTCACTAGCTTCCCACGATCAGTATCAGACGGAAATGTCATGCAAGACTGTAAGAAAAGCATTGAAAATGCATGAATTTCATACTTATAAAATGCAGATTCCTCAAGAGCTGCACGAGGATGATTATGATAGAAAAATAGAGTTTTGTGAAATCATGCTGTCTCATCGAGTCAATACCATCTCTTATCTTTAGTTAAACATCTGTTTCAGCGATGCGTATTCATTTATTCTGAATGGCAATGTTAATTGACAAAATAGTCGCTATTGAAGTGACGAAAGGAAGGGCATATACAACACCTACAAAAAGTTAATGTTTGGGCTGGTATTTTTGGAAATGCCATTATTGGTCCATTATTTCTGGAAGAAAACTTGAGTGGAAATCTGTACTTTGAAATGCTTGAAGAGACTATCGATCCTCTAAAATCTCAAATGGATGCAGAAGGTAATGAACTTTTGCAGGAGGATCTGTTACATTTCCAGCAGAACGGTGCTCCACCACATTATTTTATTTCCGTCCGACAGTGGTTAAACGAGAGATTTTCGGATAGATGGATTGGCAGAAGGGAAGCAGTTGAATGGTTCCCGTGATCACCGGATTTAACACCCTTAGATTTCTTTTTTTGGGGGCATCCCAAATCCGTTGTTTATAAAACACAACCTTCTGATATTGAAGAACTTAAATGACGAATTACAGCAGCATGCCAGTCAGTTCCTTGTGAAGTTTTCCGTAATGTTAGAAGAGAGTTCGAAAACAGACTTTATTACTGTTTAGTGCAAAATGGATAACATTTTGAACAGTTTATAAGATAAGCATAAGTAGATTTGATGTTTGAAATGTCTTTCTCGCAAATTAAATTTTATTATGTAAAAGGACAATAACAACCAAATAAAAAGTCATACGCGTAATACATTTATTTCTGCCATTCTAGGGTTGGAACGGTGCCACCTACCCTTCTAACCATTTTTATTAAAAGGAACCAATACAATAATGCATCTCAGAACAGGAAAATTCTAATTACATATGTAAGTTTAGATCGATATTTTTCGGAAACTGCTCATCAAAAAATAAAACTTCAGGGTATCATTGGAAGCATAATTGAATGCCAGTCAAAATGATGTGCCATTTGACACTCCTTCCCATTTGAGATTCTAAGTGTAACATCTACCACTCCATGGGGGTTGAATGAGTGAAGTGAAATATTCTTTGAAAGTGTCCTCCTTGACCTGTTTTTTCGATTCCTCATATTATTTACTGGAAGAAAGATAATAAGTGTGGCAAGTTTTCAAATTGACACCCTGTATATCCCGGACGAAGTAGATGGATCACTACTCACACATCTCTAAAGCTTGTATCCGATAGAATGAACCCATGAAAATGACAAAATTGGCGGAAGAGAGAAAAAAATAAAGAAAAATATAGCTGAAAATTCAACTTCAAAGATAGAATTAAAATTTGGCAGAATGAATGAATTAGAGGAAAGAAAAATTTCTATTACCAATACAGGAAAATATGTGGTATCTACGAGGGTAAGACGACTGTTGAAAGCTCCACAGGGTTATGGATTTTGAGTAACCAGGTTCAATTAAATGCCACGAAAAGCCAGGTATCGGTTTTCAACAAAAAGATTAATGTCTCCGAACCGGATAGAATAATGTCAGGACAAACAATTCTGCTTTCTGCTTCGATAACTTTGTTGGGGGTTAAAATGAACACCAGTATCTCTTGGCACAATCACTGTTCCGAACCATAAAACTGTACACACCTCAGCAACTTTTGATGCTTTATAAAGCTCAGATCAGACCTTTGGAGTATTGTATGTATGGAGCTCCGCCCCTAAGAATACCGTGAAGCTGCTGGATTCCATCCAGAAAAGAGCCATCCGCCTGATTGGAGACAAGAACATCACTTACAACCTTGATAGTCTGGAACATCGAAGAAAGGTTGGAGATTTGTCTCTCTTTTATGTATACTTTTACGGAAGTGACTTGGCACATTTGATTCCACCAAGAGCGGTACATATCGAAAATACGCGTCGGACTGTGGCTGCTCATCGTTTTGCAGTTCAATTCAGTACACCTCGAATCCCTCTGTTTTAAAACTATTTCATTTGTTTATGTGGAATAAACTTACCGAGGAAGTTTTTTCAAATGAATTCAATCTCTAGCGATTCAAATCCAACGGGATTCGCTACGTTCGCACAAGTACCGCCTTAAGGATTTTTCTGAAGTGCTTGTTCGATTGATGACCTATTCATTTTGTAAAAACTCATATTGAATATAGAATAAAGAAAATTATTTTTTCTAATTTCTACTAAGTTTAATATTTGTTACAAATGGTTTCGGTTTATTAGAATATGGTTAATAAAGAATGGTCTAATAAACTGAAACCGGTCGTAACAAATAATAAACTCAGTAGAAATTAGACAAAAGTATTTTCTTCATTCTATATTCTTGTTTCATCATTGAAAAAACTGTGGGAGAATGTTGGAAATGCAGGGGCTGCAGTTTTGCTAATTTATATTTTTTGCACTCTGTATTATTGTTATTCTTTCATCAAGTCGATAACTGCCAGTAAGAAGCAACGAAAAGTTTGTGCCAAAGAAAGTCATCCGCAGTACTTGAGTTATTCCAAAGTATAACAATAATTATGTTAAATCCAAAAAAAATAGTTTTTCCATTCGCCAGGAATGCAATAGTCTTCTCGACGGGCGTTTCACTAACCAAGTTGGCGTCTTCAGGAGATGAGAGTTTCATGAGAGAAGTGTTTAATTTGGATTTATTCTACGCCCGAGTATCCAGTTTTAACTTTAAATTATAATTATTCAATATAGTTTTCTATATTTTCGAAACACTATACACAAGAAAGAAACTGTTGAAAATAATGTCCAATAAACATTCCTACCTGAACCTATTCTAATGGTACAATATAATTTTCATTTCGGGTGTAAGTATGACTGGATCTAATTGTAACCAATAATTGTAATATCGAAACAATCAGATATTGACTCATGTCTCTCTAAGTGTAAACTAACTGAATATCTGCTTCAACATCGACTCTGAATAATTACAGAGTTATTCCCGGACACTGTCCAGTTAGAAGACACCTGAACTAAATCGAGCTGTTCAACTGAAACCTTATTTACAGAAATGAGGGACAAAGTCATATTGTAATGTTTCATGCAAGTGGGTTGCACTGAAATACAAGAAACTTCTGTACAATCCAAATTTGTAAGGGGAATATGGCATTGCCTTTACTGACCCCAAATTATGTCCAGAAGAATATGACCTACATTCGGCAAGGGACCTATATAAACTTTACTATAGTTCCAAATTAGTAGGCACCAAATTCTCAGAAATATGACTGACGGTTTTACCTTGATCTGTCTCTCGCAGTGGCGTACGGAATTATACTAAACAAATGAGAAAAAATGATGATAAAATATATGAAATCACTACTTTGGCAACGATTTTTTCATTTCAATGTAATAATATTCCCGAGAATTTAGTGCCTACTATCATAGTATAGGAAATAGGATTGTGAAGGGTCCAGTGTTTTCCGGGAAAAAATGTACAAGCCAGAAGTTTCCCAACAAATGAGTCCTGAAGAAGTTACGTTTGTGGGCGGATTGAAAGATATCTTCATGCTGTCATAACAGACGTCTATAAACATACCCATCCGAGATAGTCCTCACATATTTTTGTATATATTACTCCAAATAAATATTTGAGCTGTATATCCAAACATTTCCATGAATCGAGTTTTGGTATTCGGGACCTTGAACTACTTTTGAATAAACATTTTTATCTAAACAATCACATCGAGTGCGCACGGCTAACTTTCCAATTTCGGAATTTTTAAAATGCAGTCGGCCGCCTGCACTTCTATAAGATTTCACAACCAGAACAAGAATAAGGCATTGTAATTTTATGGCTTCATTTCAATATCGGAGCCGAACATGTGGTTTCTGTGGAATTTCTGATGAAATAAATCGATTTTTCTCGGGAGGACGAATGATTATTGGAACGAAAGAAGTAAACAGTTCGTATGGTTCGAAATTCGCTTGAAAATAAATAGCCGGTGAATAATTAATAGGCTGGCGCTGGAAACATTTCGAGGAATAGACATTAGAGATGGTGGAAAACTCGATTCGGAGAATTGGAGAGTTGTTTTGGAATGAAACTAGTGCTGGTTTGACCACCTTTCATTGATCCTCAGAAGTCTTGTTTGAGGTGTCTCATGAAGTAGGAACAGATGAAACAAAAATACTCCACTCCATTAATTTCACGTCATTTTTCGTTTTTGTGAAAGACAATAAAAATTCTACTTATTGCAGATTACTAATACCTATTGATATACAAAATTTTTGGAGTACGGTTCACTCGATTTATACGATTTTTACGTTGCTTAATAATAGTTGATGTACGACAGTCTATTTTCTTTATTATTTTTGATAATGATGCAAGTTGATTGAAAAAAAAACGCAGTTCGAATATTGAATGTGATTAAATGCTTTATTAAATTCACTTATGTCTTTGAGTAACAGTGATGAATTTGGAAGTTGCCTATTGGTTCGAAGTAAATTCGGAAAATAACGGAAGAAGCTCTTGCACTTGTGCAAGAGCTTCTTCCAATCCTCGAAACACTTCTCAAACTCGACCTTTGGGATAGCCTTTAGTTCTTCCAGCGAGGCGAATTTTATATCATCCATGCTTGTGAAACGACGGTTTTCTTTATTATTGGAAACAGGAAAAAGCCACACGCAGCCATGTCTGGCAAATAGGCAGGTGAGGTATCCTTAGAGTATTGTTTTTAGCCAAAAATTCACGAACAAGCAATGCAATGTGAACTGGTGCATTATCGGGGTGCAAAATTCATGAATTATTTTTCTACAAATCCGGCCTTTTTTGGTTGCTTCACGCAAATTTCCAATTTTATTTCCGCGTTTGCATCGGTGCTGGAGTGTCCGGGGTATTCGTCATCTTCAACGTCCTCATGGCCATCTTAGAAACGCTTATACTACTCGCAAACTCTTGTTTTCCTCATAAGAGCCGTCATAGCCTTTGTTAACATTTCACACACTTTTTGAAACTTTATTTCATTTTTTACGCAAAAGTTTTTGATCTATTGGTTTTAAAAAACTAACATCACCGAACTCTCTGAAGATTTTATCATACTTTACAGGGGTATGTATACCAACATAATAATGACAAATTCAAAATGTACGGTAATTTTCTGAATATACCTCGTACTCAAATATCATCTTCATATCTGCTATTGTTCCAGTTAGTGTCACTATTACGAAATACAGTGAAGCTTTGTCAAACTGTAATCTTTTTTCGATTGGGAACCACTTCAGTAATATTCAATTCTAACCACAAGGTTTCGTAACTTCGCAGTTTGTTGCTACCTATTTAGATTTACAGTATGGTGATGATTCAGATATTTTTCGTACATGAATTCAAAATGAAAATTAAAAACAAAAATACTCTCAGCAGAAATTATAATACTTATTTGAGTAGTGGTCCAGATTTCATGAATAGTGATCATGTCATAATAGAGGCAAAATCAGCAATCTTTTTCACAATGCTACGAGCGAAAAAATCGAATATTTCATAACAAAGCCAATATGAAATTAAACTGCGGGATCTTACATATCAACTCGCTGCAGATGAAGAAGAAATCTCACGAGAGGAGCGCCATTTCAAGATGTTTTGCGATTTTTGATGTGAAGCCAACGTCTGATGAGAGCATAAAGTTCAAATTCGTATTCAGTGTCCAAAAAACCATGTAAATATATTTTTTCTGAGAACGCAGTTTTCAAACATTGGATGCTTACAATGAACGTATTTTCATTATACAGTGTGTAGAAGCCAAACGGAATAAATTCATTATTTCGGTTACTGCACATACCTTAAAAAAAATCCCGAAATACGTCAAATTTAAATTATCATTAGACAAACTTCAACGGTACAACTCCTAATTTTTGAATTGGGAAGTACAGGTTTGTGATATATCGTTTGAAAGCTCTCTTCATTCTCTATTCAAAAATGTTATTGTTTTCAACTTTATTGCAATAATTAAAATAAAATACCGAAATTCGATAAAATACACTCAAAACCCTTTGCAATATACTCAAAATTTATTTCATATTGAGGTATTGATAATAAGAAAGTAAGCAAAAACCATAGCAATGTTCTCTTTAGATGGTATCCTTTAAAAAACTGTGAATAATTTCCGTGGCAAAGTTAGTTTAAAATGCCTTGTCAAATTGTTTTGTATGTTACAACATTAGTTGTCAGTATTTTAGTTTGAGTTTAAAGTTCGTTAACTTCAAGTCTGAAAAAAGGTTAGATTAACGAAAATGCATAAAATAACAGTTTTACAAATGATTGGTTGCGGAGATGAAACCCGAACATAAAAGGAAGTAGCTCGTTTATTCCATGAGAAATTTCCAAATTTACCACCCAAATCTCAAGGAACAAAAAGCAAAATATAGAAGCAGTTTAACGAGTTTGGTTGTGTGGGGCAGATAAAAAAAGAAGCTGCCGATGCACTGAGTGATGAACTCAAATTAAATGTGATGCTTGAGTTTGAGGAAAACCCACATACATCGAGTAGACAGGCGTCCACTACATTCAATTTTAGTCATACATACATATTAAAAAATAAATAAAATGCATTCCTATAAAATAATACCTACTTAGGAGCTCATGGATGACGATTTAGATAGAAGAACTTATTTTTGTGAGCAAATTATGGACATGTTGGATAACAATATCATCCAATTAGAAGACGTTATATTTTCTGATGAGTGTACTTTTTCTCTTAACGGTCATGCTAATCGGCAAAATTGCCGCTACTGGTCAACGGAAAATCCTCACTGGATGAGAGAAGAACACATGCAATACCCTCAAAAGATTAATGTTTGGGCAGGGATCGTAGAAAACCATATCACTGGTCCCTTTTTCATTGAGGGCAACTTGAATGGCGATAATTATTTAGCATTAATTCAAAATGATGTCATTTCAAGTTTAGCAAATTCATATCCTGATCCAGGAAACCCTCAAGTTCCAGTGAATACGATAAGGTTTCAGCAGGCTGGAGCACCACTACATTACCAAGTTAATGTCCGGCAATACCTCGATACAACATTTCCCATTCGGTGGATAGGGAGGCGAGGATCGATTGAATGGCCAGCGCAATCACCTGATCTTCCATCATTAGAGTTCTTTTTATGGGGATATGTAAAGAGCAATACGTACAAAACTAAACCTTCAGATTTGAATGACCTAAAAGAACGAATAACACTTGCGATTAGGTCGGTCACGCCTGATATATTAAATATTGTTAGAAGACAGTTTTACTTAAGATTGGGATGTTATCAAGACGTTCGCGGTGAACATTTTGAACATCTACTTCGTTAACATCCTTAATTTTTTTTTGTATTCTACATTTCATTACGTTTTGCAATACATTTTAGTTTTTGAGTGTATTTTATCGAATTTGGGTAACGACATGAGTTTAATTTATTTTATGCTAATTGTTACAAAAAACACTTGAAAGCGATAACATTTTTGAATAGAGAATGAAGAGACCTTTCAAACGATACATCACAAATTTATACTTCCCATTTAAAAAATTGGGGGTTGTACCTGTTATTCGAAGGGGCTTGAAGGTAGGGATGGCATTTTTACGTTGAAGAATTTCAAATTATTATTTAATAAACTAAAATGTAATGTGAAAGTTTGAAAATGTCCTTATAGAACGAAACTGCAGTATCTCATGTTACGAATAAAAGTGGTAAAAACGTAGAAAATTTTCATTTTTCATAATTATAATTTACATTTGACGTGTTTCGTGATATTTTTTTTAGAATATGTACAGTAACCGAAATAATGAATTTATTCCATTTGGCTTTTACACACTGTGTATTACGATGTAAAACAGAATTATATCTTTGTGAAATATTCGATTTTGATTTATTACAAAGTAATAATCTTTGTTAAAGGTGAAAGATGACCAATTTTTCGTTGATGAAAGGCATATAATATGGGGTGAGAACAATTTGGAAACAACTATTCCTATTCTTCCAAGGGGTGTACACAAATTTCCCTTCAAGTGAGCAAACAAAAAATAATATCTCAAAATAGATCTCAGGTATTGAATATCTTTTTTAGATTTCCTCTCCCTGAATCAAGCTTGCCTTGTTCGTTCGAGAGTAAACCATGCTACATCAGATATTTTTTCAAAGTAACAATAGATATTCCTTATGCAAGTCCTCCTCAAGGTGTCAAATATTTTACTGTCATTGGTCCTCATATAGATTGTATGGAGGAGCAATATCTAGTAAGTATAATTAATACAACGAAATCATGAAATAGATTTGATTTATAATTCTAGAAACCGCTAGTATTGGAAAACAGAAGGTCAACTTGTTGCTGGTGTTGCAAAAAAGGTACCATCAACCTTAGATGTGTTCTAGCGAGATCTGCGTATGTTTGTAAAGAAAGCATAAAACTGAAAGTTACTATTGACAATCAAGGTGAAGAGGAAGTTAAATTACGGGTTAAGCTCGAACAAGTATGTGAGTTTTTTATTGACAGAGGAGTACTTGGAGTTAGTAAGGATCTGAAACATCTTGTATTCGAATATGGGTAAGTTGAAAAATGAGACGGTAGTTTGATTCAGAAGTTTTCCCAGATTAATAATAAGGCACTATTTCACTTTTCTACAACTATTTATATATAAATGGTCAGCATGGTTGGCAGAAACCAAGACTATTGATTTAAACTTGAAAAGTATACAAGGTGTTTTCTAATTGCGGTGGAAAATGTAACGGCGTGTTGAAGAGATTATTTTATAAAATAAATTCATGTGAAAGTACATCCGGAAATGTATAGTTTCCAAGATATCGGGTGTTGAACTTTTTTTAAAAAATCGTTTCTTGTATCAATATTGACCTTCGGTGGTCATTTCCAATATTTTTGGTGATACACCCAATTTGAAATTGTTTGCTTCATGTCTCATTTACATAGCAACAAGAAAATTGATTAATGTGTGATAAAGTGATATGTATTTTTTGTGGAAAATGAAATTAAGAGATAAAAAAATCTGCTTTTAGATGTATTGCCCAATAAATAATTGAATGTTTCCAAGAATATTTAGTGGCGTACATTTTATTCTCAATAATGTTTGCTAAAGAGAGTGATCCGAGCCGCCACTGGACTCAATAATTTGTATCTCATCAAGGTTAAATGAACCTCATGAACATTTTAGAAAAGTTCAACACCCGGTATTGCACTAGAAACAATGCATTTCCGGAATGCATTCTTTATACACTTATACCGAACATAATTTAAAATGAACCACAAAATTGAAACACTGTATTATACAGGGTGTAGGTTAGGTCAGTAGTGAGTGGGTATATTCGACCCTCCACCGCAACCCACAAGGGTTTATTGTGGGTTGCGGTGGAGGGGTGTAACAAAAAGGTAAGTCATAATTAAACCACATATTCTAGGATTAAAAATAACTTGATTGGATCTAACTTACTTCAACGCAAATGTGCACACAAAAAAGCCTTTGCTTAGAAAGTATAAACTGAAGATCGATTTTTTCTGATATTTAATAATAATAATAATATCGCCTTTATTATTTTATAAACAAAACAAAAATCAATATAATAGATAATGGATTTCTAAAAAGAGAAATGAACTGTTGCTACTGAAAGTACTTTAACCTCTCCAGTCAAAAACTTATCCAAAGAAGTAATATATAAAAATAAACTTGGTTCATAAATCAATGTATATAGATTTTTCATCATTTATAGATATAAACACCTGCTTCACATATTTGAAGGAAAGGTGTTGCTTTTGGTAAAATCAAAATTTTTTTCTTCTAGCTTGTCTTCTTATATTCCCTTCTTCATTCAAAAGATCCTATCCCTAAAAGAAAAAGACGAAGAGTCCTGTTCTAATAAATTTGCTAGCCTACTGAAGAAGAGCAAACTATATATTGTCATTATAGAATGAATAGTTCTTCAGGGGGTTCGAATTTAATTTCTATCCTAAATTTGTTCTACTTTCACTGCAAGAAAGAATGACCGTATAGGGTTTTACATTGTGTATACCACTTTTTCAGCGGATGTCATGTCAAGCCTCATTCCCGAAGCAAATGGGACAGTTCAAATTGTCTGGTAATACCACCAATGCCTACAACGTTAGTACACATATGTCGACTGGTCCAGGTCTACTATTTACTAACAGTAACTATTTTTTATATATATATTATTCATTTCCACTTTCTCTAATATCGAATTTCAGGTTTATTTGGACACAGATAGAGAAGTTGACATTCTACAAGTCAGTTGTCCAATAACAATAGGAACAGTGCCATTCAGAATACCCAATTCAAACAAAACTCCAGTAATAAAATATGGTAAAATTGTAGAACTTCTGATATATCTAATTTTTTATGAATAAATCATTCCTTAGATCATGCGTGCCCTGTAGTAGAGGGTGGAATGTATTTGGCACCGGAATTTCTGTTGGGTCAGGTGTATGATGGAAATGAACATCATTTGAGGTATGTTCGGGCAACTTTTCATTTAGTTCAATAGATATTCGTTCTGATAATGAATGATTCATTTGTTTCAGAGATCCCCTAGTGTTATATAAACCCCTATATGTGACGGTAGATAAGTCTGAGACAACTTAAATGTTCCATCGAGAAGAAAAATGGCAATAATAATTAAATTTGTAATCGTAAGAGTACCTTACAGGGTGTTACCTCAATTTTTGTTATCACTGTTTGAGACTGAAAGATAGTAAAATTCCTAGTCAATTTTTATTTTACACCTATTAAATAAGTGATCTCGAGTTGCCGAAAAATACCTCATGAAAACTTTAACAACAAAAATGCACTCAATGCAAATTCCCTATAGAGCTATTGCAAGGTTTCTTTACGAAAAATAGGTTTTGTATAGTTTATTTTAATACAACATGTTTAGGTAATTGTTGTAAAATTAAGTCATGGACTGGAGATTTGAAATACATTTCTTCCAGTATGAAGTACTTTTGAATAGTAACCAAAATTATTTTGTAATTTCTTGTGAATTATATTGTATAAATATTATTTGTAGAGGTACTCCAGTACCTCCGCAAAAAAATTAAAACATTTCAGAAATAGATCAGCTATGGAGGGGAAGGGTAAATTACTTTGTAGAAATGTCATTGAGTTTGAACATGTTTGTTTTGTTTTCAATTTATTTGATTCTAAGACATAAACTTACTTTCACTAAAATAAATTCATGTATCTACCATATTTCTTTCAAATGATCAAACAACATTTTATGGTCTTCCAATTTTTTTGATTTCAAAAGTCCAATATATTGAAAATGACTTAATTATATCCAGGATTGGAATCTGACAGGTTTTTTTGTGCTTTTATGTTAGTTCTCTCCCGATATAGTTTAGGAAATTGTATTTCTTATTTAGCAATTAATCAATATTTGTGAATATTTTAACAACCTGACATGTTCTCAAATGCGGCACTTATAAATTTTCAATTTTCTTGCAATCATCACTTTTCAAAGATTTTTTCAATGTTTGTATACTATTTCATTATTGATAAATAATGTTTTTTGCGCAAGCCTCACTTGAAAAATTCACCTTATATTATAAAGTACAAGTATTTGTTAATCCTCATCACATCTCATATTTTTATCTAGCTTATACTAAGGGAGTGGTAGAGTATTAATTGCCTGGACTGAGCAATGAGTTGTAAATCTATGATCATGGATCATGTCAATGTGGTTAGAGAAATAACGTGCGCCGAAAAAAGTATTTGGCTTTTCTAGTTTGTGAGATTCAGTTAGTGCCAGAGGTCGCTGCAAAAAGGGAAATTAGTGCACTGCACTAATTTCCCTTTTTTTAATGTGTGTAGCTAGATTTTAGTCATTGTGTCTTTGAAAGATTTGGAGTGTTATATATTTGTTAATGCCCAGAAAAAATGTGAATGTTTTTATGAAAACTGCATCAAGTATTTTAGTTCGAGAAGGCCTATGAAGATGTTTTTTTGTTTATAGATTTTATGAAAATCTAGTTACCCTACATGTAAGTTCGTGTGCCAAATTATTCAGTATTAAAGTGAAAGGTTTTTTACTACTGAGTTATAGTTTTTTTTTCTAAATCTAGATACAAGGGAGATCAGAATGTTTATCTGTATTGTACAAATAAAACAGGAAGCAGCCCAACAAAAACCCATGAGTTATTTCTACGCATTAGTAACAATCTTATGTCTTTTTTTCATTTTGTTACAAAATATTTTCACAATAGATTCCTGCATTATTTCAATTTATTGTTAGAAAATAAGCAAATCTGTCTCTATCTCCACTGTAATGATATTTTTTTCAGAAGTATTATGCTTTTCCCAACTGTCATTCTTTTATATTTTTTCCTGAAGAACTTTATAGGTTTGAAACTTTTCCTATTCCGTCATAAAGAATAGGAGCCTTTGAAAATTCCCTCTTAAAAACTAAATTTTCCTTCGTATTTTTTTAATATTGATTGCCCAATTTTTTTGAATTGTTGGTCATCATTCGTTGTCAGTGAAAGGTTGAGAAACTCAAAACAGTCGACAATTCTGAAACACTACAAATACATTGGAATCTGACCACGAAAGCGTCACTCAATTCATACCCAAATCCAGTGTTATTTTTTGATTTAGTATTCTTGAATTTTAAAAGTTCACACACCAATGGTAGTTATTAATAGGTAACAGAAATGAAATATATGTGATTGTGAGATTTTATTTTTAATTGTTTAATATTTTGATGTTGAAAATAAAAAGTTTATATTTATTCGATGTATAGCAATTTGAATGTTTTGATAGCTATTTATAGTATCCCCAAGCATTTAATATATATTTATATAATTGTTATTTGTTGTAAATTTTTGAAAATTAAATGTTTCCCTATAATGGCATATTTTCTTATATAAAAATTAGTCAAACCAGTTTGAATTATTTTATAAAAATATTAGATGATATTTTCTAATTTGTGAATAAAATAGTATTTTATTTCTAATCATATGCCTTAGAAAAGAGTATTATCAATAGTTTACTCCATACAAACACATACGACATATTCTCATCTTTGGCATAAAAACCTTAAATGATACCTAGAAAAAAAACAAGGAATAGGTATATATTTGTGCTTTTATAAACTTGCAGCAAATTACCACGCTCACCGTTTCTAGAGATGAACATAACTTGATTATTTCTATGCAGAAGTTTGTGAATTTATATTTGTGGTTTTTTATTGAATGAGGTGAAGAATTATAAATTATAAATCCATTTCAGCATATAGAATTTTTTAAGGTAAATATATTTAATTCCATGAAAAATGAGAAATGAAAATTTTCTATATTTTTCACCACTTTTATTCGTAACTGAAATTACTGCAGTTTCTCCTATAAGAATATTTTCAAACTTTTACATTTTTAATGTAGAAGTTTGAAAATGTCCTTATACCACGAAACTTTTACATTTTTTACATTTTTAATGTAGAAGTTTGAAAATGTCCTCATCGGACGAAACTGCAGTAACTTTAGTTACGAATAAAGGTACATCCTGGAGAGTGTATTTTTACATATTACTCAATGGATGTAAATGCATGATTGGAGATCATATATGAATTTTGAATTCAAAATGTTGGAAAATTTTTGTATATTTCTGTACTGTATGTATGAAGGAGAGAGATAATGTTTCTTATAGCTTATCTGGAGTGAATTCACATATTTACGACGTGTCAGTGTTGCCAATGACATACCTATCTCCACTCCATCCAACCAAAAAACGCGATTTTGCCCGCGCACTATTTCAAAATACCCGCACTTCACCCCCTTCTGAGACATTTAAAAGCAATTGAATTTTGTCTACATAGAATTACAGTTTGAAGCGTAACATTGATAAAATGTGACTACAAAAGGGTTGATTACTTGTAGCTAATAGTGCATATATTTTTAGTTCCGATCTTCTGATTTGTTTATTCAATTCAACTTTCTTACCAACGTCACTTGGTAAGAATTTTATATACATGTTTTTCAGATAAATTATGTCTTTTGATGTTAGTTTTGTGGGTCATAATGGACATATTACAAATTTTACAAAGGGCTAGTTCATGTCCACTTTTTTTATGTCGTAATTTTGATTTCGTCAACCAAGTTTGGAATTCTGTAATTTCTTCTCATGATTGGCAATATTTATTTATCCTATGCCTCTTGGGCACTTTTCGTTTTTTCGAAAGAGTGGGTTCTATGTTTTCTTCATTTGAAGTATATGAGAATTCCTCTTCGATTTCAATTTCATGTTCTACACGTATCTCTCCACTCTCTATGCAAGTGGAAGGTACTAATTCACACATTGATGAATAATTACAACAGAAGTTTCATTTGCATCTTCTTACAAAAGTTTCAAAGATAATATTTCAATATTAACACTCTTGTACTAAAAACGTATTCATCTCTCTCTCAGTAATTTGGCTGCTCCTTAGTGAGAGAGAGAGAGAAAAGACGAATCTATTTTGAATAGAAGAGACACAGATAACTAAACAATGTTGCCGCCTCCATACATCTGAATTAAAAACTTTTTCAAAATGTTGGCAATTTTCGATACATTTTCCCGACCTCTTGAAATTTCCCCTATTTTACCCGCCAAATGCAAATACCCACCAAAATGCCCAAAGAGCTCAATAATGCCCGCAATTCGGGTAATTGCCCTCCAATCGGCAACCCTGCAACAACCACATAATAACAATCAAGCAAGCGGGTATTCGTTATTCTGCTATTTGTTGCCGATATAAAGAAAACAAATCCATAACAGTGCCCACTTATATCAACTAAACTAGTCGTGAAGCTAACATCTGCGAAAAATCGGTGTCTTGATGATGATCGTTCAGTGAACCAGAATCAGGAGATACGAGTTGACGCACACAATACTGAACTTTTAAACTTTCGGTGGCCTCACACGGGATTTCTACGGAAGCGTAAAAAGGGCCACATTCTCATTATTTTTTTCCTGAAAGTTCGAGGTGTTGCAGAGAGTCTGTTCTTGGGTTCTGTGAAATGACTTCGAGGCTGATTCAACGAAAATTTAAATAAACACTTATTGAAGTTCACAAGAAACACAACAAAGTAAATCCTTGATTTCTCAGAATTGTTCATTAGACTTTTCCAGTTTTAAAAATATACCTCGAAGTGGAAACTTCATCCGCCTGTCTTTTCTACTTTTCAATTAACTCGCTGGTCGAAATACATCCCATTTCGTAGAGACTTGAGAGACAATTCCCAGTCTCCCCAAAGTACAATCAACGAAGACAAATATTGCTTTTGACGAATAATGCAACAACTGAACATATGCAAAGTTTCTGGTTCGAATAAAGCACCATATCCTCAAATATTTGAAAGGCTTCAACATCTTGAGCGACCATCAATATGGCTTTCGTAAACAAAGATCAACAGGCGACCTTCTATCGTACATCACCCATCTTTGGAATAACTCAATTGAGAATTATGGAGAGTCAAGAGCTGTTGCGCTTGATATTTCTAGGCCTTTGACCGTGTGTGGCATGAGGGTTTGCCAAATTTCGATGCTATGGCTTGTCGGATCATTTTTGTATTTGGCTCTCCAGTTTTTTTCTGAAAGAACGTTCCCTGCTATCTCTCAAATACTTTTACCATTAACGATGGTGTTCCCCAGGGTCTCCAACCCTCTTTTTATTGTATATCAACGACTTATTGGTAAAAAGGAAGAATCCAATATATTGCTTTGCTGACGACAGCACACTTGTCTCGTCATTCCATTTGGATATCAGGATATCGGTTGCGGATGCACATCTTCACTGGAAGCAGGAGGTTGCATATCTTAATGAGGATCTAATGGGGTGAAAGTAACCAGGTTCAATTCAATGCCACGAAAACCCAGGCAACGGATTTCTCCAAAAAGATGAAAGTCTCTGAACCGGATATAATAATGTCAGGATGGACAATTCCGATTTCTGCTTCGATGGGTTTGTAAGGTGTTAAAATGGACCCCCTCGGAGGGGTGCGTCCGACGACCCTTATTTAGACAGGGAAAGTAGGTCAAGTGGCACCTTGTTTTAAAGGTCTTTCGAATACCTTTACAACCCTGTTGAAAGAAAATTTTTGTATCGATTAGTTTTTGAGATAATTTGAAGTTTTAAAGGTATTTTTATTGAGTTCAACTCTTTTCAAAATAAATCAAATTGTTTTCAAGGTACAATTTACGTTCAGAACTTCCATAAAAAAATAAATTTTTGCTTTTTATGCTAATACGTGTCCATTTGATTTCGTAAAAAAGTAAGAATTATGTTCATTACGAGGAGATTTTTTCGGGGGATGGGGTTGGTTACCACCCTTACATTTTAGGTAAATTGAGTGGCACCTCCTTATGCAGGTTGCCTTTTGACATGGATATTTCATGCTTCTGATAAAAAAGTGTATCATACCAAAAACTTACCTACACAACTAATACAACCTGCTGATTTCCTTGAATGCTGACGACACAGAAAAGTTTAAGAAACTGTTTTAGGATTAATAAATCCCAATAATT
>WOGR01000022.1:0-43559 GCA_015342045.1 Leptinotarsa lineolata | reverse complement strand
TGAAAATACATGGCAAGTTCTTGAAATAAAGGACGAGTGTTCTCTGTAAGAAACATTAGCTATGATCCGGATTGCTTATTTTTGCATATGAAAGGCTTTAATTGCATGTGAAGACTGACCCCATAAAAGTATGCCATATGTTAGGTGGCTGTTGAAAATAGAAAATTATGTCTGTAATACCAACTTTGACAAAAATTCTATTGTTTCAATAAATTTACATCTGTAGTTATGTAAACTATGAAATACTTTCAACAAATTGTTATTTGGGATATTTCATGAAATAACTGCAGGCCACCTCTACTCAAATCGATATAAACTACAAATTAAATGTAGTAATTTTAATATCATTTTTGTCTTGAACTGATGGGGAGAATAATGCATGGTATATCTTCAATAACATACTTTGCATTCTTCCTATCACTAAATATTAAAAACACTTTTATTTATTCAATATACGCAAGTTCATGTTATGATTTCAATAGAAAAATCACTTTGTATAATGCTCACACTCCTCGTGTCTACATGAAATCATCCGAATCATTCCCATCATCATATTTGTCCATATTTTCAGAGTTCATTAGAGAGTTGTAGCTTCGCAGTTCAGCATCTTCTTTCCTTTTCTTTTCCTCTTCTTCTTCCTTCCTCTTCTGTTCTCTAAGTAATTTTTTCTTGTCTTCCCTCTCTAGCCTATCCCTTTTTTCTCTCTCTGCTCTAAAATCTACACAAAACTTCAATCAAAGAAATCCCCTCAATATTTTATGTAGGAAAAATCTAGTAAAATGAAGGAGATATTAGACTTCTAAATGACAGAAAAATTCTCAAATTATTCCATTCTTTTAGCCAGGTAAATCAGTTTACATATCTGGGGTGAATGATACTGCTGAATATGTTTATCATAGCTTTTCATGTGATCAATAATGAAGCTATTATGTTTTGAGGATAATCAATTCAGATAATATTATGTTCAGCCAATTTACAGAGGATTTTGAAATTTTGACTTGAAAAACAAAACAAAAATTTCACTTTGGCTTTTCTGGAACAAGAATGGAATCATTAAAAACTTTATCCTTTTGTCAGTCATTGTGAAGTGAAAATCTCTGTTTTATATGAAAGCAATTCATTATTTCTCCCTAATGAAAATTAAATAGTTCACCTGGATTCTCTTCCCTCTTCGTTTTGTTTAGCCTATTTACTATTTCATTTATCCTTTTTGCTATTCGTATTTTCCTTACTTCTTTCTCTTTATGGAAACCAACTTGACCGACTTCCATCCCTGGGGTTTTTTTCAAATTAGCCCACATAGTGTAAACAATATCAACATCATTCATTTTGTTTCCCATAATGCTGTTTGCTTTCACAAGTTGGGCAGCATCTTCCAGTACTGCTGAAGGGATGTCATCTATCGTCTGGCCCTGAAATATGTATTAATAAACAATATATTTCAACTATCTGCCAAAAACACATACTTGTTTCAATCGCAGGTATACATGAGCCGAGGATACTTTATCAACATGAAACCACACATCTTCAGGCCAGCCCCATTTAATGAGATCCTCATCTACAACAAAAATAGTTTTACATTTGAAATATTTCCATTATTTCTTTTACACACTTTCATTTTTGTCGAATCCCATGAACAATAATGTCGGAGGTGAAACGACGTCACTCTCAAAATAGTACACCATTTTGAGAAAGTATATCTATTAAAATATGATAGAAACTTGATAATTCAGAATGAATAAAAATGCTAATAGTAAATAGTATTAGTAAGGTTAATGATAACTATTGAATTCTTCTTATGGAAAACGGCCTCAGCTATCAAAGTTATTCGACATAAGCTCATTTCCAGATATAATTTCAAACGGTAAACTTTTTTTCAAACTACAAATTAGAGAAATTGGTAACACCAGACACGTTGGAAAGCTAAAAGATTGCATTGCAAGAGCTCTTTGAAATAAAATGAACGAGGAACACACAAATTCATCATTACAATTTTCAATTGAGGTGGGAATGTCGATTTTTGTTTGTGCAATAAAAATATTTAGTTGAAGAGTGTATAGATATATTTTTTATCTGTCGACATGAATACCGCCATGAAGTGAGTTTTTGATTTTATAATAATTTCAACTTCTTTGGTACATTTCCATTATTTGTATACAAATTGTGTTGATATGAATTACAGGAATCTTTTGGATTTCTTAATGCAGATGAAAACCAATTTTGTTTCGTTTTAGAGTTAACTTGTTTCGATGGGGCCTATTCATTCTGTATACTCACAGTGCGGACGTGAAAAGTCTCCCCCCTAATCCCTGAACTGGACAAGATATTGAGGTAGAACAAAATTTACCGAAAATTGTATCATTTTTAGTACTTTTTGATGAGCCAAGAGGGTACTACCAACCTTTTTTACAAACGGAAAGAAAGTCTAGCGACACTTTATGTAATGAGTACCTATGTCAATTTTGTATCCAACTCTTCTTAATTTTTAGAAATCTAATCATCCATTCCTGAGTAATTAGAAGTTTTATATTCGTTTTAAGACTCTGTAAATAATTGTTCGAATAAATGTTTACCATTCACTTTCCGATAATAATTAAATCTTTTTACAAATTCATTTTTCAAATTACGAAATTTTCCTGGGGTAATTTCGTCAAAACAAATGTCATATTTACCCTCAAAAACATCTAAAGGCGTTATATCAGATGATCTAGTGGGAATTTTCCAAGGGCATGGTTGACTACCAGTTTGCCATGTAGCCACTTTCAAACCAGCCTGTTCTAATAAAGAGGTACATCATTTTGCTGAGTAGGTACCTATTACTTCGATACAACATAATTTAGTATAGTTCTGGGCATAGCCTTGGCAGTTCAAGAGCTAATTTTTGAATGCGATTTTCATTATTATTATCGATCATTCAGTTTCAATTGATGGCAATTATATTTTCCATAAAACGAAAACAGGATATTCATTGTGTATATAACGAATGCAAATAGTTTGTTCACAGAGGTGCGGTGGACTTTTATATAGACTAATTATTGATGTTGAAAATATTTGAAAAATGTCCGATGCGACTAAATACGGCTCTCAACAACCGCGAAATGAAGATGTCACAGTGTGAGAAATGTACTTTTTCAATTAATTTTTTGGTAATATAATTTCATAATAATAGAAAATGATATACGGAAACATTTAACTTTCGATTTATAATTTAAAATTCCAAGTCTCTGGCGAAAATTAAATTCAAAATTACCAGCCATTAATTTTTTTCACGCTCTTTACCAATTAGTTCTCCTTGTTCCGGTTGGTCGAATATCTAATGTCGGGTTCGAACAAATTGTCTTGCATATTAATTTTTTTCACTGCGAATGAAGCACCACAACTTTTACCTCGACTAAATCGAGCGATGCGCATAACAAGAGCGATACTTTTCAATAATTTTCTCATGCGTGAAAGACCAACTGGACTGGACGCTCAGGAATTCGAAGAGTGTAAATAAACATTCAATACCAGATAATTTCTCATAACTGTAATACAAAGGCGATATTTTTCCCCACTTTGGAATTACGAAATACTTTTCTTGATGCACGTTTTTATAACTAGACATTGTTAAGAAAGAGTTCACAAAACAGATGTATCATCGATACACAGGCTTTCTCGGCCGGAGTTACGATTGGAGAGAAAAAAATCCGATCTGGTAGGCAGTGGTCGAATGGAATCCAAAGTACCAAACGTTTCGTCTCCAACTGCGGCAGACATCATCAGGTCTAAGCAACGATTGAAGTCGGTGGAGATATATTGATGATGTCTGTGATATTTGGAATAAAAGTCATAATAAGTATTTTTGAATTAACTCAATGGACAAGAACCGACAATAAAGTTCACAAACTCCCTTACTGCCAAACGACAATTATTCTTACGTTGGATCATCCTGGAAGGCCGTGATGATACAGTGAATAATCTGAAGTTTATTCTCTGAATTTCAGCATCAAACTGAACATAGTGGTTAGCTTCATTTGTGCAAGACGTTTGTATATATTTGCGTTAATGATTAAATAAAGTCCAGTGACCTTATGAGAGATTGTCTAATAATTACATCAGTTTCTATTTTCAAGAAAGCGAAAATGTGGAATCGCATCAGCTGCAAATAGCAATTTTAAATACGTTACAAAATATATGTTGTTCAAAGTAACGTTCGATACATATTCTGTTCCTCTGTAATTTGGCAAAACTAAAATATTCGTGTGAAACGTACTTTGAAACAGGAATTTTTTAAATAACTTGCTCCAATTTTGAAACTTATTATCATCAAAAGGATCTTTATTAGCCAGTGATGAAACCAACAAGCAGAATTTTAAATTCAAAAGCGTATGGAACCAAAACGTGAAGAGTTTCGACCTACTCATTATCACTATTCTATAGCTCTTGAAAGCCAAATTTTCGATAATTTTGTCAGAACTTTCAGTTTTCACAGGTAACCGTTAAATAAAATGATATGTGGCAATGTATGATAGTGAACAATCAAGTGATAATTGCGAATAACTACAAAAGTTGAACTAAATTATTCATATGCAAGTAATCTGACATACTTTATTCACAGTTAGCCAAATCACCGGCAAAAATCGCCTCCGACCACCAATAACGTAAGTGTATTATGAGAAACAATTTTACGTTATTTATGATACAACCTTTTTAATTTTTCACTTAACAAACTGAGAACAATAAAACTTCAATCAAACAAAATATACTCGTGTCATTTTCTCAAAGAATATTTGTTATTTCACAAATTACAATTAACGATTTGATCTGAAGATCAAATAACAACAATAATGTTATTCACAACGAAAAAGCTACTGTGATAGCGAAACTTGTCGTGATATTTTTGAAAATAAAGTTAGTGATGATCAAATCGTTTTCGGTGTAGTTTGTGAATTTACTATGGATCTTCATCAAGTAGGTAACGGCCGAGTCAATCAGAAAAATATTTGAAAACAATTTTTCAAGGAGAGATTCATTTACTGTCAAAAAGCTTTTCAGTTTTCTACTTTCACATCATTAATTGAAACTCAGAATTGAGGAAAATTCGGAATTTCGACTTCAATATCGGAATTTTCAAAAAAATTTTCTTTAAACTCGTTTTTTTTTGAATGTATACTACAATTTCGGAATTTTGTTAAATTCCTAGTTTGAGTTCGGAATTTATTGATTTTTTCAACAATTTGTAGTCCTATGCCTACGTAATATACCGTCTGGTAATGAGAATTGTCGTTAGAAATAAAATAATATTTAAAAAACCGATTTTCGAAGATACTCTATGAACCGAAATGTTTCGTTTTTAGTTAATCTTCGTGATGACAGCGAAATGACTATCTTTTCACGCCGTACTTGGCTCATCAAGTTTATGAGAATATCTAAACGATTCATCGTTCCCATGATAATTCAATTTAAACTTTCTACTTCAGCGAATTCTGTCGATAATTTGCATGCCGTTTCGCGTCTCTTCTTGAACCCGTTCATAAGTCGATGTATCTAAAATTATTTTGAGAAAAACTGTGTCCGAAATTCAACAACCTTGCAGTTTGCGTCATGACATTGAACATTCGGATCGGACAGATAATATAAATACATACTTACTCCTTTGATGATGCAACCGATATTTATTGATGATATCAAGTAGTTTCTGATGACTCCAACGTTCTCCAAGGATGAAAGTCTTTGTTCATTTCTTGAAATCATAAATCTGTAAATGCTAACTACATACCTACATAAGAAAGAAGAGTTCTTTGCTATATGAAATCGTGACTGAAAAATTATTGGAAAATAAATTCATGAAAACACGAGTACAGTGAGAACAATTTTGAGCATCCGAAATGAAAAGCCCAGAAGTTTATAACTTCGGTTTCGCACGAGTACAATTTATAGTAGTAATTAGTAATTTTATGTGAAACAGTTCACATGTTCATGATTTACCTTGATTATTAAATTATCTAGTCAGATGAGGATTAATGTCAGGCACATCCGCCTTTCAAGCGGAAGACCGGGGTTCGATTCCCCGCCGGGCCACCGTGCTGGGTAATCGCACGTTAAAAGGTAAAGCCTCGTTAATCCATTGCTCACAAAAGTTTCTACTTCTGAGGGTTGACGTTCGTCAGCTGGTTAACGGAACGAACAATTTTAGAACAACAATTTTTATGAATGTATATTCTAATGCCGTAATTTCAGTTCGATTTCATCGAAAATTATGACTGAAGTGTCATTCAATTCGTAATTTTACAATTCATGATTTGAACAAACTGGCACTAACGAATAGTTCAAAAGTTATACAGAAAAAAGAGGTGATCGTTTTCTGCAAATATCTCAAAAACTATTGTAGATATTCAAGATTTGGAAAAAATCCTCGAAGAGCAGAGAATTTATAAAAAAAAAATTCACCTCCCGAACTTTAGAATCATTAATGAGTCTTTTGACTTTCGACTGTATCTCCAAATTACGACTTTAATCTTCGAGATTAAAATCGAAATTTCGAAAACAAATGTTAGAAATATGTGACCCTACTGGGCTTCTTTGAATTTATGATACCAAGGATAACAATATGGCAATTTCCTTGAGGATCTCTAATTTTTTTTGGTAAAATACAGTGTTCAATAATGTAGCATTCTACAAGTGTATTTGAAGTGATAACTTCTTATGGGAGGGTAAACCGCTTCGTTACGTAACGCATTACGGCGCCACTCTATCTGGCTTCCTTTTCTCTCACGCATACGTCAGCGGAAATCGGGCTTCTTCTCTCTTGTTGGACAGATTCTTCTCTCTCTTCTCTTCGCATGACTGAGCGTTTAGTGTGCGATAGACATATACTGTTGACAGTATTATAAAAATCTAACCAGCAAGCAGGCAATATTTTTTTATTATGTAAACGTGGCTCGAAAATGATAATACTTATATTGTGTGTGTACATTATTAGTATCAATATTTGATCCTACAAAAGTAATAAAGAGCTTATGGTAGTTATAATAAATGTACTCACACAAAATAATCAATGAAAGATTTTATTAATAAATAGCGTTTCCTTACATTATCATATATTATTATGCATAAAATTTAAGTAATAACCTTAGCTTTTCTCAAGTTAAACAATTTCAATGAAAAATAAATCTGATATTCTTCAAAACTAAAGCGCCGACATGCAATGTTCTGTATTGGAATCTTCCAAACTCGAGACTAGATAATTGATGTGTTTGATACACCTTGAAAGTGGCAAGATCTTCAGTGAGAAGCGAAGCAAATAAGGAAAGTAAATTACTCTAAATAAAAATGCAACCTTGTCATCTTCATTAAGGCCGCCGTAATTTGGCACAGGGACGGTGATGATCGCTGATATGTAGGTAGGAGAAGAGCAGTAGAGCTGTAGACTGATTTTTATTTTTCATTTTGCAATAATATTACTGGAGTTTTATCCCAACACCAAACTGTTATTTTTAACACCTCGCCACGTGTTTCGATCACCAAGTGATCATCTTCAAGATAAAGATTAAACTTTTTTTGCAAGGCATCCATTTAAATCAATAACTTCTTTTAATTTTTTTTCTGTTGTTCAAAAGTACATAAGAAATGATAAAACATTCATAGCACGATAACAAAAAATAACTTCTTTAGGTATAAGTAATATATAAAGTATAAAACAATGAGCATACTAAAGTTTATAGTCAGTAGAGGGAACTTACAAAAATATTTTCTCGTGAGAATATCAAGTCCGACAGACTAATGTTTAGGCATGTCTTAAGTTTGAAGGCAAAATATTAAGTGAGTAAGTTTGGCCAGAAACATCTAAGTATATTCGAAATAAATTTGAATTGAATTGAATTTTCCAGGATGCTTGATTTCCGTTTTGTGAACGTTTTGGAAGCTTCGGGACAATTTAGAAGTGAAGAGTACAACTATCAAGGATTCAAATTTGGTTATTTCCTAAAATATTCTCCCTGTGAAATACCTATTCGAAAATAAAAGCATAGTATAAAATTATCTTCAAAAAGTAAATACCATCCTCTCGAGTTTGCTCCCTCGCCTCGAATAGATACTAATAAATTTAAACTATGTGAGAGGAGCTTTTAATCATAGGACAGGGACTTCAAGTCTATAAATACGTGATCAATTAGAAAAACAATTATTACAGTCATTATTGGCAAAACAATTAACGAAACAAACCATTATCATTCATCTCTTTGAGTTTGTGGGCATTTATCGATTACAATTTTCAACTGGTAATCAATGAATAAGTCAAATTACATTCCAATACATTTATAGGGTAGTTATAATAATGACCTGGAAAAATGTTCGATTTGATTCATTATCTATACTTTTAAATTTAGAATGGAAAACGAGGATTTTCTGAATTTAATTATATGAACAGCAGTATCAAATTATTCATCAACAATTAGTTCTCCAATGAATCATTTTTAATATTGTTACAAAATTAGAATATAGGCTTTCACGGCCCCTATCAACATATTATATTTCTAACGATTATTTCAGAAACATCTTACAGCATTTAATTTGCCCGAACCAAGCCACAATAAAAAAACCGGATCTTCACAATCTTCTAGATATTGGAAAACAGTAAATACTGGCACACAACTTTCAAAAAATCAATATTTATTATACGATGTTCTTCCAAAACCTATCACAATAATTTATGCAATTGTTGGCGAAAGGATGACGACTGAAGCGAACAAAACATTTTTCTTCTTCATCTCTCGAGATTTCAAATGATTATAAACATTCAAATATGGATACTTGCAGCATTTATTGCATAAGAACTCATTTAATTGAGGATAAAATGAGAGGCTTCAAATGTCTTTCTCTTCCATTATTTATTATGTTGAGGAACCGCACTCAGGTTGTAAGTTATGGGTCAAAATTATTTCGTAACAATATGAATTTGTTGCATTAAATATTCAGCATAGTCTTTCGGAGATGAAAATTGCACATTTGAGACCTTGCTTAGAATATAGTTATGCAAAATGAATTCAATATGAGAATAAAAATGACAATATGAAAATACGATAGCACGGATTTAAAGCGAACCAAAGAATTAATAATTCCATGTAGGGGTCCAATTAAAAAAGAAGAATAATAATGTTACTATCAAGTTCTGGTTTCATTATGTCGGTTAACATCAAAAAAGAAACAATGATATTCCAATACAAACCATAAGAAGCTAGTGATATCATAGATCATGACCTCTCTCAGATGTATAAGGGATAGATATTACATATTTTCATAACTGCGAAAATTACTGATGATACGTTGCATACGCGGTATTAACAAAGGTGAAGGATACCCGTATACATTCACTTGCCTGTATTATTTTCAACACAAATGTAATTATGAGACAACTTGGTTGTCATGAATGCTGTTTATTGTCGATAGGAGAAAATTAAATTCAGAATGTCATATTCATCTAGAGAGAAATATGAGAAAGTCAGAGTTAAGAAACTGTAATTTTGTAATACCCTGTAATGTATTATTACATCCATTTAATTGATTCAGTTTTATTCAAGTGTGTATTAATCTAACTGTCAAATGTTGAACAACAAAAACAGCTGATTTCAACGTTTTCAAGGGAGGTAAGTGCATATCAATGAGAAATAAAGAATCTGAAGATACATCAACATTATAATAAGAGAATAAGAGAGTAGGTTAATAGACATCTATGAAAAAAGTTTGCAAAAAAGTATTCTAAAGCTAGAATTGGAATCTCTGACGTGAAGTTGAAAGTTCAGAAACCTCAAAATGTAGAATCTATGAATAGCGATAAAGATCCCATTCCAAATAGATCGTTGTTATCTCTCTGACAGGTGAATATTGCGTCACTAGCCATTACATTAGGAATTCAGATATCATACAAATAAACACATCACTAGGAATTTATTTACTGAGCTTCATTTGATGAACCTCCATTTTCCGAGGTAATGATGTGTAAGTATAAATAGACCTATCTTGGATGAAGAAACTTACTCACCCTCATCTCCTGATGATGCTAACTTGGTGTGTATTTGTTCTGGTGTGGCAAAGTGTTTTCCTTATACCGAAATATTATTCAAAACTGTTTAAAAATTAAAATCGGATTTATCTCATATTTTTCCTGTGAACAGGAGTATACTTTTATTGCCGACATGAAAATATGAAAATTAGAACACTAAATAATATTTTAATTGGGAAATGAACAAGTTTAAGGTGATTTTCGTTTCAATATTCACAATGTTTTCTGAAACTGATAATTTATGCCTTGAAACCACAAAAATCTCACAGTAAACTTACTTGGTAAACAATATTTCTTGCTCTTCTTAGGTACTTATTTAGCAGATTCTCTATTTATTTAGCTTTGTTTATTTTTCAGATCGTGAAAGGTTTAATAGGTACCCATAAAAACAGTAAACAGCAAAAACTGTATTAGTTGTTTTTTGAAAAACTTATGAAATTTGTTTATTTTTTCATCTCTAACTAGAAACAGTTATCAAACGATTTAAGACATTGAAAATAAAATACTTCCCCAAAATTGAACAGGAGTTGCTCAACGCCTACGATAGTGACAGTGGTCGGACAACGTCGAGAGGGGGGACTCCCCGGGGGCAGAGCTGCAAAGTAGGTTATTGAGCCGTGGGGATGTAGGCCGAGTATATACGTCGGCAGAACGTCCATCTGACAGTTCATCGAAAAGAGTGTAGCATCGCCGTCTCTTGTAGGATTAACATTTGGTAAGTTTATGTGTGCGGTGAATCGGCGGAAGTGTATTTTCTTCTTTCATAACGGAATCGCCCAATACAGGATCTAGGTGAGGCATTCGATGGCATTCTTGCCTTGGCTCGTCTCTCAGGTTTAGGGAAATCCTGGAATAAGTGATGCGTGAAAGATTGTGATTAACGAGAGAAAATAACCACTAATAATTACTCGATCAATGAATTATTCAAAGAAATGTATAAAAAAACAAACTCGAACTAATCTGGAATGTGTTTTCATGAATAGTGGCGTAAAAAGCATCACCGTTAACTAATGAAAATAGAAAAATTGTTTGTATATAAGATACTTTGGAAGCCACAATTGTTTATAATATAATTATCATCTCTAATGATCACCATAAGTTTGTGTTTTCGTCTAATTGAAAAGAATTTTTAGAAATAGAACTAATAATTATGTATTTACTAGAATAATGGAGATAATTCAGAAATCACTAAAAAAAAAACTGAAAATTGTTCTTATGCTCGACTTGTGAAAAAAATAAAAAAAGTGTTAAAACTTGCAAAATTTTGATAATGAGAACATTCCATTAGGTTTGCAATGCTTTCTTGAGGCATGACAAGTGAAGTACCTACACATTTAATGAAATAGTCTGAAAAAAATCGATCTGTACAAATTATTATAGGAAGATTGTTGCAACAGGTGTCACAAAAAAGATGAGGTTTGGAAATGCTATAAGACCATGAGAATGCAATGTTTTTTGAAATTTGGAAGAAATGGAGAAGTTAAACGGCTCCAAAGTAGCATCTGAAAATATTGAATTATCGGAAACTATTTTTATTTCTCAATTTACCCACCAAACATTCATAATGGAAATTATAAAAAATAACACGTTTGGATCGAAACAAACAACTAAAAATTGAAATTCACATAAAAATTTTACGTATCGGAGGCAGAAAGAGAAGGTTATCAGAAATGTAGTACCTACCGATCTAGTTGTTGGGAATAAAAAATGGTACGTATCGTTTAAATGGTTGAAGAAAATATTAATGGAGGTCGAAAAAGTTGAATTTCCAATTTTATCAGACATTTATTATATTTTTCAAAGGGCTGAATGGAAGCAAAATTGGAAAATAATGTTCAATGTTGAAAAAATAAGAAAGTTTATGTCATGGAAAGCCCGTACAAATCAATTATAATTTGAAACATTTATTGCATAAAACATCAGTTACACAAAATTTATGTTATAAAAAAACATTCACAATTCGTTTGTAAACACGCAAATTACATAAGTATAAAAACCATGCATAGTCCCATATTAAAAAACTCATTCGAATTATAAAACAAATTCATTTGCTATTCGCAAGAATTGTTTCACGGAACTTCGGAATCTTGAGTCGTCCAAAGTATTCTGATAGCTTATAGGTCTTTCTACCTATGGAGATCGGCCCCTTTGATACCAGATCAAGATGGTCTAGTCTAGGATAGATCTTGGTCGAATCTAGTTTGAAATGGGTGTACATAATCATATTTTGCAAGTGTGTTTCTTGTTTTGTAAATACGACATTCTGCTTCCAGTAAATGAAGACTTGGAAGGACATTCAACTCTGCGAATAAAGGTTTGCTGGTGGATCTGCTTACTGTTTTCATTGTAGTTCTTATTGCCATTTCTGGGCTAAGACGAGACTTTGCACTGCTGGCGTTGCTCCCCATCGTAAAATGCCATACATCAATCACTGAATTTCTGCGGCTCGGTTCCTATCAACAATATTTCGAATTCATAGAATTGACATGTATTTATTTGTTTGGTTTGTGACAATTTTTTTCATCGTACTAGATAAATGTTTCGGCCAGTGAAGCGTATCATCTAAAATTATTCCTAGAACATTTACAGCTATATTTCGATTAATATAGATATTGTTCAGTTTTACTGAAACGTGTTTGTTGACAGCCATTTGTCTGATGTGAAAGATCATATATTCTGTTTTTTCAATATTAAGAAACTTGATTGGCAGTTTACCAAGTAATATACTTATCTATTACAATAATCCTCACTAGCTTCGATGCATTAAAAGCTGTATCATTATTTATACAAAGTTATATTCTATTCTGGCGAATATTCAACTAGGTCTGCAATAAATAGTGAGAATACTACTGGAGCCAATACACTACAATTTTCCTTAAATTCATTAATGAATGACGTGAGCATATAAATATATCTAACATGCAATATTCGAGGATTATTGCGAAAGGAGAGAATCCTAATACTGGCCTAAAGTTGTCAACGCCCGATTTTTCTTTTTCTTAATGCATTGAATTGATTATTGCCAACTTCGTGAGACTCGAAAATACCCCTCTTTACAGAGAGCGGTTCAATATGTGTGCCAGTTCCTTGCCAAACCCTCTCACAATGCTCGTAGAAATTTAATCTGCGCCTGTTGACATTTTATTTTCAAGTTTTTTATCAGGTTTCAAAAATATCTTCAACAGTAAATCGATTGCTGAGAAATAGTTAAAAAAATAGGTTCTTCCTGAGATTTGTATTTTCGTACTATTGGTTTGAGGAGGGCACTAAGATCGATGTATTTTAAATTCGTGAAAGTAGATCTTACTTCAAAATTTCAAAACGAAATGTTCGACTAATCGCTTTTCAGAATTATCCTTCAAAAAAATTAGGTAGTTCCGGAGATTTCGAATCTTTCAGGCAAGTACGTCTCGCCTTTATAATTTCCTACTATCAGCGCATCAAAATGCAAAGTTGGAAAACAGTCATTGTATTAAATTATAATACGTAACGAAAACACCTTACACAACGCATTTTTCCAGTAAATTATGGAGGTGCCCGCATTGAAAAGACAATTTATAGACTAACAAAGTTGCAACAGCCTCATCAATTATGAATTATAATAATACGTTTTCGATTTGGTCACACTGCAAGATAGTTCCTTTGATTGTGATTTACGATTGAAAAATTACAATAGCAAATTCTTGATTCACGCGAGATCCTTACATTAAAAGCATTATTTTCGCAACAGTTTTATTGCAATGTGAACGATGGTGTTCTCATAGTTATTACTTCATCGTGGCCTATGTTTAATGAGATGTTGGGCAAGTTTTAAGTGAGGTACAATTGAGAACAAGAAGTTTAATGGAAATTCACAGTCGAAAACGATTAGTTCAAGGAACTAATAGTTCAAATTAAGTCGTTGATAAGATATACGTTTTCGTAATCGATCCTTCACGTACAATTATTCCTTTATATGATTCGTAAAGACGGTTTTTTACTAAGGGCTCAGACCTTAACAAATCATAAATCTACACATGAAACAAAGAACTCTTATGGTCTTGATTCACAAAATCCATCAGTTGACTCACTCCCTAGGCTTAAGTTACGATTTGCAAATGTTGCGTTGCTTCTTCCAATTTTCACCACAACTATAAACAATCTGATGAAAAAAATAATACAATTGCGAAGATTTTCAATTGTTTCAATGGGTTGCAACGTCACGCCGACAGTTATTGTGGCGCAATTAGACGAGGTTTTTTTGTAAAAATTTAACCAAAATAAACCATGATACTTTGATCTATTCCTGAAGATGTCAAATAATCATGTCGACGAAATGTTGAGAAAGTCTCTCAAACAAATGACCGCAATAATTTTGATGAACGATTGATCATTTTTTACGGTTCAAATATTTTTTCAATAATGTTTATTAGGGGAAAGTAGGAATGTTGAACTTCCATCAGTAATCATTGAAATATGCTAAAATGGTTATCCTCCTATTCATTATTTCATCTAAATCGTCTCTTTATTTATTGGGAACTTTGCACAAAATAATGACAGCTCAATAATGAAAGAGATTGCATGAATTCAGTTTCGATTTTACTGGGATTCAACTGATGTAATTTCACAAAAAAGGGAGTTGCTAAACTCGATTTAATCTCACACAATGATTGATGATTACAAGTCACTTAAATATTGCGTAACATCCTGAATACTGATCAATTCCCATCGATATGAATGTCCCATTCTCCAGGAACAGTGTCGTAGTTACTTTAAAACAGGGGTATTCGTTGAAAGATTATAATTGATACATTTTCATATATCTGATAGTTTTTGGTAGGGACTAACGTTTTAAAGTTTTAACTGTTGTTTTAATTACTATTGTTTATATACTGTATAACATATTTAAGATTGTATATTACTTCTTCTCTACTTAAAAGTTACTCTTGAAATTTGAAACAATTATAATAATGATCTGTTCTCATAAGTTATGAAGATATGAGAGGACATGATTTTAATAAATATTTAGATTATTCAGATTTTTTAATTCTCAAATTTCACGAATCGCGAATGGTTACGTATCTCATCAAAAACAAATATAGCACTAGTCCATAATAGTAGGCACTAAATGCACAGAAATATTATTGCATTTAAACGAAAACATTGTTGTCAAGGTTGTGATTCTAATCATTTTATCGTCATTCTTTCTCATCTGTTCAGTACAATTTCCGTATGCCACTGCAAAAGACAGATTAAGGCAAAAACGTCGGTCATTTCTGAGAATTTAGTGCCTACTATTTTGTAATTGTAGTAGAGAGCCGTCAATCAGGTAATCTAGTGGGCTCTTCTAAGGGACCACGCCTGTCTACCAATTTCATCCCTTTTTACGTAAATGTTGTTCGACCTGATATCTTGTCAATTGTTAAGCACTGCTTTCAAAATAGTTTTGTGTAGTTTGTATACTATTATTGATGGAAGTACCACCCCATGTTACTATAAAATATCGCATTTAAATTCTTCTATTTCTTTTCATTATATTTTAAATAACCAAAAAAATTTATTTTCAGTTATTAATTGATACTTTTTTATTTTGAATTATATAACTTACAATTTCAATATTTTTTGTGAGAAAATTTCGAAAACAAAACATCGAATTACACGTTTCTTATTTAGTTTGTACTCCAAACGTTCAAACAATTAGTTAATTTACTCCCAGCCATATGAATTTCGTTTAAATTGAAAAGGTAATATTTTTTGGAGGGACTCATTTTTAGGATTAGTTCGATTATTCCGTGCGAAATAGTTGAAATTTATTTCATTTTCCATAAGATTCAAAAAACAGGGAGGATGGTACTACGATGTACAAAGATTTTGAATAACATTTGTTATCGGATTTCAACTGGAGTAGATACGCCACTGTCTAGGAAGAGAATAAATAACTCTTTTAGCCGTTCTTGTTAGCATACTGTTCAAGTGACTGCATCGATTTTACGCAACCTATGGTAATAATGCTAAACAAGTTAGCAAATGATCTGGTTCGAGAACGTGTGAAATTTTAAAACAAATTAAAAAGCGATTTCCATTGATACTGGTTCGACATGGAACTCTTCTGATAATATGGGATTATTTTGTTGTCAGTAACATTTTCTCTGCCTCTGCTTTGACGAATATTAATTTAATAGAGAGATCAAAGGGTTCAAAGCGGTTATAGCTATAATAATACAATGTGAACTTTCTCTTCGGATCACTATTTTCCAAAGCAAGGCTGTTAAGTCGTTCTTTCTTCCTGATGTGGGAGATGAATACACTTCCTTCTTCACATAACAATGATATAAATAACGAACATTTTTTTCACTGAAAGTGCAGTATTATTTATCAGTGAGAGTGGAAAGTGGTATCAGCACGTTTAATTTCATAATAGTGTTTCAGATTTTCAATGAGTCGATGTAAATGTAGGTTATGAGATGTAAAGAAAGCAAACAAATATTTTCCCATTATGGTATTGACTAGTTGAGGTGCCTTCTTAATTTTAATTAGTTTTTATTCACAAATAATAGACTGCCGTTTAATTCTGTGTTTATTTTGCTCCTGTCGATTTTTGGATAATCTTCTCAATTACATTAGTGAAATATTCGAATCATTCCACTATCCCCTGTATTTCGAAAACATTAAGTAACAGTCTTTTCAATTTTAAACTATCGGAGTAATTGTATTCCTCGAATTAAAAATGTCATCGCAATAATGGAAACTTTGGATGTTGGATGTAGATGTTATTTAGATTTGTATACAGTTGTTGAAAAATAAATCAAATAATTATTCAAAGGGAAAATAAGTTTCCAAGATATAACCGACTGAAATAAATATATATGCCTTTGAACTAGATAGGTATATGACGTTGTTTATCAAAAGTGTGTTATCGATATTGACAGAGATTTCACTGCCGAATACTGGCCAAGCCTTCGAGAAACAATGTCACCGCAAAGTAATTGTCGTTAGGATGTGAAAGTTTTTTTATTTATAGTTTTCACAGAATTGTTTCACGTACCCTAAAAGAAATCAAGTGATGACGATGTGCCTAGAAAGTGATGTGCGGTTTCGATTTTCTCTAAATACAATCTTTAATAGTCTCGTCAATGAATACGTGATACAGGCAATCTTGGGAAGTATTTGTTTCTGGTATAAAAACATTTCTTTATTATCCAGTGCCGAAGCCATCCATACCTTAACTATAACAACTACATCAAACAAATTGTCTAGAGCTGATTGTACACTTAATTTATCCACATCACTTTCTGCTTGGCTGCAATCAATTTTTTTTCTACAATTATTTGCAAAGAAGACTAAAATAGATTTTTATTTTTGCTGTTTCCTGAAAATTTCTATTCAGTTGTATTTAGAGGCACGTATTCTTCAAAAGAATAATCGATTGTAATGTAAAGTATTTATCTGATTTCTCTCAGAAGCCTTGGTTCTAATATTATTATATTGCAACATTAAAAACAAATTTCATGTTGTTGCCATAGTACCTAATCACGAAAATATCTTATGTACCTACTAATTGCATTGAAAAAAAAATTGGAAAGAAGCTATGCATAACTTTTTTATGTAAGTATCATAAACATCGTTTCAACAATTTAAATAATTCTGCCCCCGCTTCAAAAGGTTTCATATTTCAAAAAATATTTTAAAAAAGTCAGCAAATTTGGAGATGTTTCTGAGTAAAAAATTTATACGAACTTATAAACTTTTATTCATAAGAGATTTCCATACATCAAATAAGTTAGGTAATTAATGTTTAGATTAATTTTCATCAATAAATATATTCAAATTAACTTCGCCCTCAGGAAGAAATGCTTCCAGCACCTAGGTTTCATTCAAAGATTAGTTTTTTCCATTCCAGAACAGTTTTTGTGACTTTGTGTCATCAAAAATCAACCCAGTTCATATTTCTGAAATAGTTGGGATGGGATTTTTTAGAAACTGATACCACAAAACCTCAAAATTTTACAGATTAACGAAAGCTTTGTTATTTAGCATTTATCATCATGAAGAATATTTTCTGAAGCCTTCTATCGCTGTAAAACTACGTTTTAGTGGTGTAACCTTCATTTTTGTCATCATTTTAACTCTTTAAATGAAATAATCTTTCAAAATTCACTTTCGTTACATTTCCTGTCAGGTGATTATCGTGCACGAGCAATAAGTCAAGGAACTAGACACACAGGTGTTTCTATAAAACGGTTCCGTGTCAAGTGTAGGTCTGGTATTCAATTGTCCCGGATTGCGGAAGGTTTCCGACATAGTGTCAGAACTGGGTCAACCGTTGACCTTATACAGACTACGATACCACCGATACCGCTTTCACGGTCACCAACCCGAGATGATTTACACCTCTGCCAATTTTCGTGACCCCGACTTCTGCAGATTTCTAATTATCTTATTATCATTTTGTATTTTGGTACCGGCATCTAAGCGAGTTTTTTTCTAAACCCCTATTTTCGTTCATAATTTTTAATAACATCATTATCGATAGATCAAGAGCATGAATTGAAAATTACTCACCTTACACACTCTTATATTCGTAAAAATTGGGTGTAACTCTAACACTAAAAAATGACTTTTCGTAAAATATCAAAAACGCTTTTTGTCACTAAAGTCTCCTTAGATCTCCGGAACTCATAAATTAGTATCTTCGTTCTCAGGGCTGCCAACACTCACAAAAAACACGAAAAGTATGCAACAATTTATTCTAGCTCCATGAAGATTACCTACTAACAAAAAAGATTGTCCTCGAAAAATTTGATACTTTCTAATTACCATGAAAATATCTTATTTAAAACAGTAGATAGATTCACTGACAGTTTTATCGAACTGTCATGTCAATGTTTTTCAAGAGAGCTGCTGTCAAAAATTCTTACCACTAGCAATTCCATGTGCCCCACATTTTTCGTTATGAATCTTGCAACTGAGTTTATAGTTATTGAAAATTAACATCACGTACAAGTTTTTTCCATCTGTAAGAAGTTTAAAATTTGTATGAGGATAAGAGAAAGTTTCTCATATTTTTTAGGCCGTTTTGAAAACGTGGCATAACATTTTTTCTTACTTCGACTTTCTAGGTGACAGATCGATAGAACAAGCCTAGATATAATTCTTAAAATGTTCTGTCCCTTGTAACAATATAATTACCTAAATAGTGGCGATGACGACACCTCTAACGAAGATGCCATCTATGAAATCGATTGAAAACTCAATCCACGAATTTCAAAGATAAAAGAGGCTCCTAATATCGACCGCTGAATGAGAAATCGCTTTCTGTATCTCTCTGTATTTTTCATCGCATGAAAAGCTCAATTTTTAAGTTCTGCTTTAATCTAGACTCGATTAACGTTTGGTTTATTATCTTTCAGACAAAAATGTTGCGACAAATAACGCTCCTAATCGTAGGGGCAGCTATGGTGATGGCCCAAAGAAGATTAGCCCTACCAGACCCAAGAAGTTGTGCCAACAGTAAGTATTTTATATAGATACTAGCAGACCTGGTTTGCGTTATATTATATTGTTGTAAACTTTTCAATACAGTGAAATTATTATTAACGAATAAAGACGGGAACTTATTATAGCCGGTATAAAAATCCACTTGAACTTTATTAGGTCAAAATTTGAAAACGATTGATAAACATTTTTCTTTGAGTTCATCAATCAATACAAAATAGTGAACTTTAAATTTTATTCATTTTTTTCATTCAAATTTGTAACAAATAAGTTAATTACAAAGTTGTTAGTTGATAACATGTAACACATGAGGTAGATAATTCTCAATATTAATAATATCTATTATTTTAATTTATAAACATTTTCAGTTTTAATTCAGCACTAATCGGTGCACAATATTCTTGGGTAACCTGTCTCTAGCTAACACAAATAGATTCGACGGTTTTCCCACACGTGAGAATGCAACATATAGTTTTCCATGAGAAAAAAACTTGGAATTTCCACTTCAAAACCACAAATGGTGTAGTTTCAAAATTACGTCCATCGGATGCGAGATCGCGAATTTTAAATGCTCCAAATGACGTCATTAGGAAGCAAGAATTAAATTTGCGTATTTTGCGCAAAAATAATTTCGAATCATCTGAATCGCCAGCAAAAAGCAATAAAGGTTCCGGCGCAGTGGGTAGAGGTCAACTTTTCCTGATTTGAGTGTTTCATTCTTTAATTTCAATGCTTAACAATATATACATACCATATCCATTGAACCGATAGCAATTTTTGGAACGCGTAGAGTAATCAATATCTGGTGCATATTCGAAATTAAGACGAACAAAAAATAATGCACGTGTTAATGAGTGGCTGACCACTGTCGTTCTTGTGTTTACTTGTTTTGTTGATGTGCCGCTCTTAAAGTTCGTCACGTTGTTCTCGTCCATACTTTTAACATAGCGTCATCTATTGGATACTTACTAAATCCAGTCAACTTATACCGCCTTATCTGTTAGAATCTTATCGAAATAACATAATTATCACTGATGTTTTGCCTTTTATTTTTATTATTTTTAATTGAAAACATATTTTAATACTTATCATATTCATGCTGGAAACAAAACTAAAAACACAAAAATAATAAAAATTGGTCATCACGCGTATCGCATCGATTTGCCATCCTGTCTGCATTTATTTACTTGAGTGATAGATTTAATTCTTCAATACAATTGTATTGGTGTAAATGGCAATTATAATTTGGATGAAATGCTTAAGGTAACTAAACTATTACTTTGATAAGGATTCATATCATATCAGTCTAAATAGCTTCCCAATCAACACATTACATGTGTACATTATTTTAAAAATTGAAATGCGATTAACAACCTATCCTTGAAAGATAGACATACATAACCCATCGCGGAATTTTTTGTAGATCTAAAAAAGAAGAAGAATCGTTCTGCTATATCTCGAAGGGATTAGGCAGCTTTTTCGACGAAAGCTCGCACGGGTAGCCACACCGTCCGACTTCTAGCATATTTCAACCAACTTCCACAAAATATCAGTAAACTAAAAGTACACATAAACCTTCTTCTTGAATCACTTCGTCTATTGGTGAAAACCATTCGATAGTTATTGAATGTATCGCTTTCATACAGACAGACGCGGCGGAGGGAGTGTTTTATAATATTTATAGACATTTTCACTCCACATGATCGTGAGAATGAATGCACGAACGAAGGAAGAATGCAGGTGGATAGTCAATTTACTTTCACCGACATTATATTGCCCATTTCACGAAAGATATATCTTTTTAGGAGAAACAATAATACTACGGTTGATTAAAGATTACATTTTGGCATGCATTCTTCAAACGTTGTAATCAACTTTCTCTCATGATTTGTGAAGATGGAATTCATATGATGTCGTAACACGCCGTTTTCTTACTGAGATACGTATATATATTGACTTTATTTTCCAAATGTGTATTTCAAATCCACCATAACACTGGATAAGAATCAGTTGAATCAGCCGCCTAGATTAATCAACTGCCCACCAAGTTTTCCACATCTAAATTTGATTTCTCCTACTTGGCTAAATGCGCCGTACGGAAGCAAAGACCAAGAAAACCTAGAGCGAGAGAGAAATTTCTTCTACTGCGGTTATTTGAAAGAACTTGAATGTTCTAATCTATCATCCACCGAAGCACATCAACTCTGAAGGTAATGCAAGAAAGACAGACATAAGGCCGGGATTTTGAACATTTGGTGTTGTTATTTGAAACTACCATAAATCTTCAAAGCGCTAAGCCATGACTAAGTTTTATTTGTATTTCCATTTCAAAATTTAGAACCTGTGAAAATGTATTGATATAAGAAATTGCTCTTTTGGCAGTTTAATAGCAATATCAGAAATTTTAGTAGGTAAACAATGAAAGAAGTAGGTAAATAGAATATGTATCAAGCGACATTTCGAGGGGATGGTTTGTTACATACCATTTAAAATTTATTTCATTTTTTATTATTTCACTTTTAATGAATTGATTTTACTCAAAGGTACAAAACACTTTCATATGATGAGTCAACTAATACCAAAAATAATTATAGTCTATTTCCTTAAGCTGAGAAGTAGTAAATAATTTTCAAGTGGCTGTTCCATATTTCAAAAATCGTGTAAAGGTAGATTATGATTCAATATTTTTAGTATTAACGATTATTTGAGAACTACGATACTGGTGAGTTGATGAATATTTTTGGTGGATAGGGAATTGTTGGATCTGTTGTAGTTACTTGGTTACCCTAAATTACCGAACACCCCGTGTTAATATAGGATATTATTCAGTTCAAAACCGGTGTATTTCATGTATATATCAGTTGAATATTTTCTGAGTTTTATTTGTTTTCCGAAATAACTTTCAATACAATCGTGATTAAGTCAATGAATGAGTAGTAAGGCTTATGGAATAAAAAAATTCAAAACGATTTTATCATTTTAAGGGGTCCGTCACGCCACCTACAGAGACGCCAGAGGGGTGACACACTCGTACTTCTTCAGCTGGGAACACGCGCCTACCCGAGGTTTGGAAGTCGATTGGCTTGATGCACGTAACATCTGCAGGCGACACTGCATGGACGCGGTTTCCTTGGAGACGCCACAAGAGAACGAATTCGTGAAGCAAAGGATAGCAAGAGGTACGATTTTTTTTTACCTCCAGTGAAAGCCTAATAAGGTTTTTGTTTCAGGAAACATCCGGTACATTTGGACTTCCGGCAGAAAATGCAACTTCGCCGGTTGCGACCGAGCAGATCTGCAACCACCAAATATCAACGGATGGTTCTGGTCTGGTTCCGGTGCCAAAATCGGACCCACTACGCAGAGAAACTCCGGGGACTGGAGCGCCACAGGGGGTTTCGGACAAGCACAACCTGACAATCGTGAGGCTGCTCAAGTAAGAATGTGTTGCAGAATACGATTATAATCTTTAACCAAAATACTTTGATATAAATCAAAAAGAATAGAAAAACTGACGTGTCACTCAAAAAAAAAGTGAAATTATGGTGTGCTTCTTATCAATTATCTTTCATTAAAATCAAATATACTATGCCTAAAATGCTCACATAAGGAAATCACAAAAATTTGTTTGAGCACTCTATTGGCGTTTTGCAACTATAATGAGCATCTATTACTTTTTTACTATAATTATTACTATTAGGAAACAGAGTATATTTATTATAATGGCATAAAAATATATAATTTCATTGTGTAAAAAGGAACTCATTATAAATACGAAACATTTCAAAAATTTCATGACTTCTTTTGAATTCCTGTTATTCAGTCCTGAATTTTAGTGTTTTCACGAAAATTTTATAGCAACCTCCTTCATAAAGTAGAATCGTGCAATCACAAACTAATAATAGGTAAAGGATCTCACCATAAATTCTGAAACTGGCGATATCTTGTCAAACCAGTTAGATGGAGGCATTGACCCAAAGAAACGCTAAAAACTTATTCTAACGGAATTTTTGTCTGCATTACAGGGTAACGATGAATCCTGCCTCTCTATTCTGAACAACTTCTACAATGATGGCATAAAATGGCACGATGTAGCTTGCCACCACGTGAAGCCGTTCGTATGCGAAGATAGCGAGGAGTTATTGAACTTTGTGGCTTCGAGAAACCCGGGAATTCGTCTTTGAAGCCGATTCTCTCAACAAGAAACAACACGTACCTTACCAATGAGTGAAAAGCCTATCAAATGATTTCGAAATCTAACAGAAGTATTGAAAATAGTTGAGTTCTCTATAACAATTGGCATTTTGTGGAAGACTCCACAGCAGTATTAATTTAGAAATGATTTTTCACTCATTTTTGCCTTTTTCTCCTTCCCCCATCCCTCATTGTGAATAGTAGTTTTATTTGGATTTAGTGACTAGTTTTGTACCTACCTTAAATTATATATTATTATTAAATATTTGTATTAAATGAAATAGATTCGCATTTTCCTTTTACCTCATGAAATACGCATATCGTCATTACTCTTCATGATTTGAAACCATGCATATTTTGAAATGGAATAAAAATTCGAGATACTGTCTTCATTTATCTCGACAGCTTTGATACATTTGAAAAGAAGGTTGAAAATAGATGACTTTCTTTTAATGCAATATTTATTTCAACACACTATTCAATGAGATCATAGTTGTCTAAATGAACATAACTATTTACTCTGGTACAATATGTTTCTTTTTTCTTTATAACAATCAGTTTTCAAGTAACACAGTATTGGATGAGAAAAATATACTAAATGAAAATACTTGGAATTATGAAATATAGACACTGTTTTACCATAACAAAGTCAAAGTCTGTTACTCACAATTGTTGAAGTTAATGAAAAACTAACTGGCGATAATTAGAAAATTTTAGTACAAATAAAAATTTCAGTTGACCGTGATCTCAAGAAAATTCAGACTAAACCTCCCCCAGGACAGATTCACTGTTTTCAATTGTATTGAAATTACATTATTGAATTTTATGATTAATTAAAGTTAATCAGTCTTAAATAAACTGGTAATTAATACAAATATAGGATGGATATTATGAATGAAAGTCAAAGAATCGAAATATAAATATTTTATTCGAAAAATCACCTTAAAAAGTCAACAATAAACTATTAAACAAAAAAATCTGCTCTTAAAATCAATCTGATACAGGTCTATTAAGAATTAAAATAATAATATCACATTTTAATTACCAAAAACGAGTACAAACATTTAAGCTGGATAAAAGGACAACCCTTTTATAATACCTCCTGTGGCCTCATAGAAAGATATTGTGTTTTTCTTATTGAGGCTCGTTAGTTTGTTACTCATATATAAGCAGGGCAGCGAAGAGGGACCCTTCATATCACAGTTTTTGTGAGAGATTCTCAAATCATAAACTCTGTTAGCTTTGAGAACCACCAAGTTCTTTAAGGATACATAAAAATCAGAGCTATAAAGAATAAAGTCTTCAATTATCGTCGGTTTGACGATATCTTTAGAGGAACGATGTTCACATATTCTCAAAGAAATTATCCCCTTATAATAATTTGAAGAGAGTCGAGGAGGTTGTGTCTGAGTATTCATCAATACTCCAAATATGATCATTTCATGATCAACACTAAAACTAGAAACGAATTCTTCGTTTACGGACAGATCTACTCTACATGCAATTTTGAACTCGTTCCGCATACGACAAGTATTTGGAATGGATTTGGGAGAACATTTCCTGTAAACTTCCTTGCACCATATCAGTACTTCGTAGAGTAATTTCATAGTTTTCTTCACTACTTCATCCAAGCCCTCGCTTAGAGGATAATGACACTCCGGACACCTGGAATATTCCAGAGGGTTCACCTGAAAGAACTCAAGAATATTTTCTTTTTCGAGAATTCCTTTAATGTTGTTGGGAGAAGACGGAATATTCTGTAACTCACATTCTACAACGCACCAATTTATAACTTTTGCAAGCAAATTTAATAGACGTTCTCCATCTGCATTAACTTTAAGGAGAATTGCCCTCAGAGTAGTCGGTTTCATGTGATAGTCTCCAATGAATAAGCCCTCTGTGTAGTTGACCATATCATCTAGACACTTTTTTTTGATATCGAGAATGTCATACATTTCAGCATATTCATAGGTTAGAGAGAGGCTACTCATGGTAATATTATTTCGAATGTAAGTGAGGCAAAGGTGTATCAAATCATCCAGCAGGTATTTGTTTGCAACATAAAAGAGACTCCAGGCATTCGTCATGGAATGAATTTCAATATCATCAGTATACATGTGTTCCAGCACTTGATTGAATTCTTCCACACTTATATCACACAGCATTATTTCATCCTGGGCCATTTCTCCATAAAGCATTTTCTCGAAAACCGGACTACAACAAGCCAGTATGAGTTTGTGGGCTCTTACTTGGGTACCATTTATTTTGAAAGTGCAATCTACGAATTTTTCTTCCTTGTAGAAGGAGATCAAGCGCTCCTTTTTGTTGAGGGGGGCCACTAGCCTTTCTATAAATATACTCTCCTTTTCCATCTACGAAAAATTACATTAGCTTAGAGTGAATACAGTCAATATTTCTTCTTACCGCGATGTATAACTTGTTATGAACGCGCACTATACAGTAAATATGAATAACAAAATTGTTTACAACTCAAGGCAAGGTTTACCCTTGAACTGAGAACTGAGCCGCAGCAGGACAAATCCAAGGCCACAGAATCATAAATTTTAGATCAGAGACGTTTCATCCTTTTCTCAATAGACAGCTTTAATACGTCAGACTACTAGATCGCACTGTTTTTGTTTGATACACAATATAACAACCAGCATTTAGTCACCGACATGATTATGTCGATGCATTCAGCTGAGACTTTGTATATAGATAATATACAAAAGCACAGACAAAGGCAGAGATCACAGAATATCGGAACTAGTTGTGTGCTAAGATAGAGAAGAAGGATGAAGGAATGATATTGATTCATTCTAATCCAAACAGCTGATCAAAACTATTTGTTTGGTTGGTTGGATGTGAACAATCCAGCATAACCTTCATGAATAATTTGATACAATTGTTTTTCATTTAATTCGTTTTAAGGTTACTGATCTCTATCTCTACTCTGAAATATATACAAGTAAAATACCTACTAATATATTACTATACTAGTATTCGAAATCTGACTTATGATGAAATGTCCGAATTTCACTCAAAAAACAAATTGCTTGGAATGTACAGGTCCTATCCATATACCTAATAGGGAACACGCATATTCTCGGTTTTGAAATATTTAAATTTCTACGAGTACATTACTCCGAATGAAGCTGTGGAAACTACTTGTTATTATAAATAAAACGTGAATTTTTTCATATCTGGTGGCCAAATGGATCGTTAATTCCTTCAGTTTCAATTTTTCACAGAGAGGGCGCATCAGTTATCAAAATTCAAGTATCCCATGCTTTTCATGAATTGCTTTTATTTATTTTTAATCAGGAAATAGAAATTTTAAGTGATATTTCTGTTATTATTGATAATTTATCATTACTGAAGTCGATTGTACTATTATTGATAAAAAATTTTGATTGCATTCGGGTTTTTTGGAATGTTCATAAGATAAACCAAGAGTGGCGTATAGGGGAAGTTATTCGAAATCAATGTCAGATCGATTTCAACTTGTAAGGTATTTTCAAGATGAATATTTCAAAGAAGAAAGTGTTTAAAGAAATTTCTAACTGTTTTAGATATCTGAGGACATCAATTATTTGCAAGAATAAAAGAAATACCTTAACCGTGTTCCAGACTGTATTTTATCTGAACCAAAAGAATTATAATGGAAATGTATATTTCTATATTTTTATTTGTGAAGTTGAAGAGAAATGGATATTAAATGTGCTTATTTTTGCCGTTGCTCAATGTCACATTTGCTCAAAACTTAAAAATAAAACAGCTTGAATCTCGTCAGGTTTGAAGTTATTAGTTCTGTTCTCCAGTAACAATAATATGAAATAAAAACATTTCATTGATTTATTGAATTTCAGTTTTATATTCGATCTGAAATTTGGCATTTACCAGAAATAATTTTTCATGCAATAACAACTTTTTGAAAAATTATCTTTTTGAAAAATTAATGAATGTATGGGAGATGACTCAAAACTATATTTTAGTCATCTACTGTGAAAGCATTTTTGTACTGGTAAGGGAAAAGTGTTTTCAATAAGTAGATTAATTTCATGCCAGAGGTTCCAAATAACTCTTAACGCATTACAGTGTTGACGAATTTCTCTGAGGACTTTCTGTGCCAATTTGCTACTTATATTTCACGTCCATTTGGGTATATAAATGATTATCTTTTGTTATATCAACCCATTAATGTATATTAAATAACAGTTTTCATTTACCTATCTGTTCTGTTGAGAAATTCGAGTTATTTGGTAGGGATAATTTCTAATACTGAACCATTATGTCCTCATTTCACGCCAGAGGTTTCAAATTCTACCTACCTTTTTTAGAATTGTATATTGACAAATCGGTGTGCTTTTCAGGGACCATGAAATAAATACATCGTTGGCTTGCCCAAGTTTCGACTCAAGTTTTTTAAGGGCTTCGCATTCCAACTGAATGTATTGATTCACAATTTGATGCGCTTTGGTAATATTTGAACAATCTTATCTGCACTTATCAACTGAAAACGAAATGAAAAACGTTTCCTTTATCTACAGATAAGCTACAATTCATTATGCCCTGAACAAGTTATTGGTAAAATTCAGTAGATGAATAAGTGAGCTGATGGTATGAGTTTGAATGGAAAATGAGTGTATGTTGGATAATTAAAATCGTTGTAGGTACATATTTTACTAATTAACTCTTTTATCAACAGACCCAAAAGCACGGTTTGGAGTATCTGAAGAGTTATTCTGGAATTCTGAACATTTCAGAAGAAGTAAGCAGTCAATATATCTTATAATTATAATAATAGATAAAATCATTCCAAATATTATTGTGAAATTACATAGTTTTGACTTTATGCGTGTAGCAACCTCTTAATACTAAAATTTACCGATTGAAAATAAATTTACAATCAACAAATTCAATACTGTTTCAGGTGCTGAATCTGTCAGCTTTAATTTCAGCCCTCAATTGCGGAAATGCTCAGAAAACATTCCTGATCATCTTGGTAGCGGCCCTCGCTTTCCTTTCAACAGGATTTTTTCTAATAACACACCTGATATCACGGTTCAGAAATATCGAAATCCCATGGCATTGGATTGAATGTGGAAATGTGTTTGTTTTGACATTTACCTACTTGATATCAGCATCGGTGGTTATTTCAGAGTTGATAGGATCATTTGTAGTTACAGGGGTAAGATTGTTCTATCAAAATTCGTACCTTGACAAAGTTTGGGTACAAATATCAAAAAGAAATAAGAATATCTAGTTCAAATATCAGCTATAAAGGTTTATAATAGCCAAACTGTATTATTTGTATTGCAGGTATTGGGTTATATTGGGGCAATGGTATACCTTTTAGATACCATTGACAAGTTTCGTCTTGCAGTGACTCCAAGAGCAAGATATGTTTGGACTACACCAACTATACCTGTATGAACAGTTTCCAGAAATTTCACAAAATACTTAAACCCCCATCAAATTTGTGAATATACATACTTACATGACTTATGCTAGTCCACAATTTTCATTCAAAATACAGTCCTCTTATGTCCAAAATCCTTGCAGTGAATAAGTGAAGATATATTCAGTTTTTCATTGAATGCTTCTTAAACATTGCTTGTTTTCTTTCATATTGATTATCTGTCCACTTTGTTAGACGAGTAAGGGATGGTAAATACTATTTAACTCACCTAGTACCAAAAAGTTTTTTCATTCCTATAACGAATTGTTAATTTAGATAATCTGCCAAAAAGTGTTGCTAAATATTGAGATTTTCGCCACTCGGGTGGTAAAAATATATTTTCAAATTTTCCAGGGAGGCCTTCATTGTGTACATACAAGATTAGAAAGTAGTTAGAGGTAATAGCCTCTTTATCAGGATCCAGCATTCACAACGCTGTCTGCCTCTAAAAATAAAGCGAGATGGATTTCATATTGATAGATTGTCCATGTACAACTTTTCCAAGTGCCTTTACTGATCCAACTCACCGTCAACAAGCTACCCTTATATGATAAGATTGATAAGTAAAGTGTACTGAATTGTTCAACCATTTTTCACACTATAAACTCCCCTCCATTCTTATTTTTGTCAACTTTGTTTTGTCTAATTAGTCAAGTAACACTTTGTGAGATTCACATTGGAGTTTACAAAACAGCAACCTGTATTGCGCTATACAATAGCTTGAAAACGCGGAGGAAACAATTTCATATGTGAACTTGTTTTTCTTGCATGGAATATATTCTCTCTAACCTCCTTTATAATTTTGAATTAATGGCTTATTGATTTTTTATTCAATAAAAAATTAAATATCTTTCTTATATTGAATGTTTTATTATCACTATTAATTAAACATTTGTAACATAAAACTATGAAATTATAATAAGGTGCCGTCCATATTCTACATCAACATTGAAACACGATATTTAGGAAACTCTTACATTAACCGTCATCTGCTCAGGATCTATAAAAAAAAATAAAAACATTATTGTTAATCATGGACAATAAGAAAAACGAATTTGGTGTGGTGTATCACTTGCTTTCATATTTAATCAAGTTTAAACAAAAATTTTAAAAACTAAAAACGTGTCTAATATTGTTTGCAACTACTGTATACAGCGCAAACGTCTGTCCTCCATATTAACTTTTGAAGACACAACATATGAAGATCGGACAAAATTACGTAAAAAGATTCAATTTTTACTACTTTTAGATAAGATATTAATGTTGCACCATTCATTGCAAAGAGGGCCCTACCAACTTGATTTTTTCAAACAAAAAGGGGGGTTTTATGATATCTTTCAATAGGTAATTTAATTCTTGATCCAACACTGTCAAAATTTCCTTACACATGCACACCGCGACAGGTAAAACTAAATGAAAGTTTTTAATAAATCATAGTACAAAAGCATCAAGAACTGACTAATCAGAAGTACTGAAATTTTTCTCCAATTTAGTTACTCAACTGAAACCGTTTTTGTTTGTATGCTAGGTCCAAAAGATGACTACTGACAAAAAATAAGTCATGAACAATGAAAAGATCAAGTGTTTGTGAAACCACTGCATTTTGTAGACAAATAACCGATCATCTTACCAGGCTTTCGATTTCAACAGATCCTTATTCCTTTCCATCATCTCCTCTTTCTTATCTTTCTTCACTTTGTCAAGGAACTTGTCCATCTCCTCGATATTAGTTTCAGAGGGAATGTTATCTTTAGCGGAGGAGCTGCCACCTTCCTTGTCTTCTCCTTTCTCAGCCCACTTTCCGGCGTAAGTGTCCCTGTTTATCAGCTTACCAGTGTCTGTAGTAGTATAGTCATCCCTGTCCTCGCCTTCAGACAGAGGCCCCTCGTGTCTGACGGGAGCATCACCGTCGGAGTACTTGTTGATCTTCTCCTTCTCAGCAGACCTGTCCCGTTTAGGCGGAGAACCATCTGAATCTCTGCTTCCACTGTATGATCGGCTGCGATCTCTATCTCTGGAACGGCTTCTGTCATATCTGAAATAAAACAAATGAAAAATTTTGAAGAGATAAAAAATATCAAACCAGTAAATGAAGTATATTATATGGAAGGATACTAACTACATTTTTTACCATTACGGAAGGTTTCAAATCGAATTATTCTTTATTAACTAAAGATGTGGACATAGTTCTGAAAATTTTAAGCAGTTACTGGTATGTTGACTCCTATTCATTATAACCATTCAGTGCCTGATGGTACTTTTGATTAAGGGCACCGTTATATCTCACATGATAATATATTTGAATTGTTAGGTGTTTGCATACCAGACCATAGAGAAAAGTAACTCATTGTAGGCAACATTTATTTAATACAATTTACTGACTAATTGGACTCCCCAGTAGTTTACATTACACAGTATCTTTTCACTTTGCCCTATATTACACTTCAGCAGATTCTCTACTGATTTACTTAACTTGGTTAGCGAAACACGCGTCGAAAAACAGTATTATTATTCTGGTGTAGGAAAAGTGTTTTCAATAGACTGATTTTACACCAGAGGTTCCAATTCTACCTGAACAACTAGGATTTAACAACTAATTTATTCATGAGAATAGAATGATCCTCTATGGTAAAAGCTTTCAACAAGTCTGCATATATGTCATCAATTTGAAATTCATTTTCCACTTCAGTCTGTAATCTATGGGGTCCATTAGTCATTAACTGTTGAAGAAATATTGACTACTTATGAACTGGTCTTCATAAACCATACAAGGTAGGAGATTGTAGTAAAGCTTTTTTTATCATCAATATATTTCATAAGGAAAAATCTGTTTATAGGACTTTTGCACAATAAGAAAACAAGGTTGTTGAAAGTGACACTGAGTGTTGTTAACACTTTGGTTGTCCAGGCTGAGTAGCCATGATCCAATGGAGAGATTAACTAACATTTCACCCATAACTACGAATCTCTCCATTTGACCTCGGCTACCCAGCCAGGATAACTCAAAATCGAATTTCACTTCCATCCATGAAAGTTTTAAACTTTAGATGATCGAGTGTAATAATTATTTTGACTGGGGAAATCCACTTACCTCCTGTCTCTGTAGTCCCGGTACCCTCCTCTAGCATACCTGCCACGAGGCCTCCTTCCTCCTCGGTTCTGGTAAGGATAAGGTCTGCCCCTACCACCCCGGTAGTCTCTGTCGTTGTACCTAGAATCCCTATTATTATAATATCCGCCGCCCCTGCCCCGTTGATTGTTATGCCTTGGCGTCTGGAAGCGCGGCTTGTAGTATGTCCCCCGGTCGTTGTATCTGCCGCGGAAGCCGCCCCTGCTGCGGTACCGCCTCCGGTCGCCAGAGTAGCTGCGCGACCGCGACCGGCTGCGCGAGTAGTACGACCCAGATCGCGATCGCGACCGGCTGTAGTAGCTGCGCGACCGGCTGCGGTAACTGCGCGATCGCGACCTCGACCCGCTCGATGACCGCGAGTGGCTGTACTTGCTGCGACTGCGGCTACGGCCACGCTTCGGGCTGCGGCTGTCGGATCGCGGACGCCCTGGAGGCTCTGGCGGGCGCCGGCCTATACCAAACAAAAACACATTTTTACAACATTGGGACTCTCAAAGTAATGTGAAAAATTTGTACAAAATGTATGCTCTTTTTTGATTTTTTAGGCTCACCATAACAAGTCTAACCATATGTTCCGTCAACCACAGAAAAATATTTATTAAATTCATTTTGAAAAAAATAAATCAGAGGTGTTTAGCAGTTTTCACAGAACCATATTTAAACTATTCCTTCATTTATTACCCCAAAAACGCATAGTCACATACGTGTCCAACACAAAGCCTCGTGATTCTTATAAACCTTTATTTTTGTCCCTCAAAATCCATACCGTAATTGCCATTTTTATCATAGAAACGGTTTACATAATCAGTAAATATTTGGATGAATTCAACACTACCCTTCCTGCTACCCCACCCGCAGCCAATGCTCTTTAATTTGTATTGTATTTTAATTATTTACGAATCTTCTGTAATGTATATTTTTTATGACACCGTGGGTGATACATTGTAATATCTACCAATTCATAAAAAAATCTTCAATAGCGACAGTTGACAAACATCAAAAATAAAAAAGGCTCTGAAAGGCGGGGTCCACGACATCTACCTCCAAACTTCATTCGTCCTTCTCGGCCGCTTTGACTAGAAGGCAACTACACGATAGCAGAGCCTCGTTTATCTTTGGGATTGAATCTTCTATTGAACACATAGATGAAGCCTTCATAAGGGGAGTGACAGTGAATCTACAAAACCTTTGGGCAGTTAAACATGTATCTTTAAAATCTTTGGTAAATCAAAATAGTGCTATCTATTATTGATAATGATCAATAATATTTTATGACAGATTTCTACTCGAAAAGTAAAATAATAATTTTAAAGATATTCTTTTTATCATTAATTATTTTTATGCTGATACCAGACATTTATTCATAAAACCAGAGAGAAAATTCTTCAGACACCAGGGCTTTTGATAAAATACAAATAAGAGTAGATACGAAAAAGAATACAGTAGACCTTAGCCAAATAATTTTTTGAAAAATAGCACAAATGTAAAGCACACCCACAGCTCCTTGAAATAAAGAAGTTGATATGTAGCTAATATAGTAATAAGTAGGCGAATTAATTATATTATTTTGAATATGATGGTAATCTTTTCTAAACATATAACAATTTCTAACAAAGGTACGATTTCATAATCACCCTTAATAGCTCGGCTATGATTCACAAAGTATAATTTCACCTGCGAATAATTATCCCATATGCTTGTGTTCTATTCACCATACACCATATTTTTCAAAAATATATATATAGTTGATCTTCATTCGATGATTCTTCAATATATGATATCTATTTGCATATATTAATTCCAGACTGATCTTCTTTTCCAAAAACCAAGTTAAGAAAGAGTAATTATGAAAAATCGGGCCAATAATTAGAAAGTGATACATGATATTTTCTTTCTGAAAGAATCAAATATAAAAACAATACATCAACTTCATATCAGTATAGAAATTGAGAAACGCTTTATAGAGAATAATTTTGTAGCAGACCAATTTACAGAATTGTCTTACTTTCAGAGCCTCCTCTCTAAACTTTCCTGTATTTACCTAAAAATCTGGTGGAACACATTTAAGAATAATCCACATTTGAGACATCAAATTGCAGGTACTCTTTCTATCTCTTCCTTAACAAAGCAGGTCTCAGCTTCTCCTTCTCTTATACTTTTTATCTCAGGCATCAATTTTTATAAATTCGTCATTTTGAGGCAGCCTCTTCAAAACATATCAATATTACTATATTCCTCAAGTACACAAAAATCGTTGTTTCTGAAGATAAAGCTTTAGGTAAATGAAAGAAATAATCCATTTGTTTTTTTCGTAATGTCTATAAATACCTACGATTTTCCATATTAGAATATCATCCGTCCCTTTGGTGATTTATCTTTTTGACCAAACGAAAATAATCCAAAAAGGTCTGCATCTTTTTCTATTTTTTTGTTTGAGGCATACGTGCAAATTAATGTATGGGAAGTTTACGAATTTTTGGAAATATAGACGCTGAAAGATTTCTACAAAGAAATTGAACAATGTATGGGATTTCTCAACTGAGGGTGTCAACACTGTCTTCTCATTCAACAAAAGGCTGCAAGTTTAATACGTGACTATTACGAGGCTAACTTTTTCAAATGATACATATAATAAACTTTTCTATGAAACTGAGAAGAGAACACATTGTTGATCCACCTAGTATAAGTTACTACTACATTCTAGACTTGCATGGAATAAAAAACATCCACTATGCAAAAATATTCATGTTCAAAAGTGAATTTTTCAGAAATCCCATTCACCAGCAGTCCAACGAGAGGCACACTAATAGTTGAACACAAAATTTGTAATAATAATAATACATATGATGCTCACCTGGCGGAAACGGTGGCTGTTCGCCCAAAGATTTTTTAATTTCTGGTGGTGTCATAAGTCTAAAGTTCCCAAACTTATCCAAAACCACTTGGCCAGTAGGAATTTTTGGCATGGATGGCGGGACCATAGGTTTGGGTTTCTTGGGAGAATCAGGCTTTTTCGGCGGTGGTTCCTTCATCGCCATAGCTTTTCTAATGCTAACAGCCTTCTCTGCTGGCTGCAGAGAAGCAGGCGCAGATTTCTTCGTCACGGGTGGGGAGTCATCCATATTAGCACCTGGAAAGTATTCCAATGTTAACCTCTTATCGTGGTACTCGTCACTCAACAACTTACCATTTTTACTATGTTTATCTTGTTCGGCACCCCATTCTGAAGATGGGACAGGTCTTTCTGGTTGCTTCTTTTTAAATCTAGAATTTCCAGACGTTCCAGGTCCAATTTGCATTTTCCATTTTTGTGTTCCGGCCGATGCTGCAGCCTCAGCGACTGCTTGACGAGCTTTCTGCTCCCTCGTAGGGGACGGAGAATCCAACATGGAACGCTTGGGACTTTCACTACGATCCTTACTGTAAACGATACATAATGATATTCTCAATAAAATTCATTTTAAATATCAATTCAAATATTAGTTTTTGCAGAATTAGTAATAATTCGGAGATGAGTACTATCTGTGAAGGAAATTAATTATCTAAAACTGAATTAGCATTAGTGAGTAATGACACTAATTACTCAAATAATTTCAACATGGCCCCGCTGTTGGATGAATGAGAAACTTATGCGAGACTAACCTCTGTGAAATATCTTGCATAAATGTCTGTCGGATATAATTCAATATCCAGCGTGGTATTAAACGACGAAGTAGTTACTTTTCGACAGGCATTTACCAGAACCTACTATGTAGGAAGTTAGATTTCGAAATAATTTGACTGTGAAATGCCAGGAATGTGGAGTGAATCAAGGGATTAAGAATGTTAAATTTCGAAGATGGTTTTAGTTACAAACTGAGGTATTACTCACATAAAACTATATTATTAGAACTAATTATCAAGGGGCCTACAAGTATCCTACAACAGTTCTAAATCATTTCAGTATTTCAAAAAAATTTAAAATCTGTTCTGTAATATTTAAAATGTAATGAGAATCAATTAAAGATAATAAACTTCACCTTTTCTTACAATTAACTTCAAGGGTTAAGTATCAAAGAGCTTCAATGCTGAATACTCAATTCCTTGGTGAAAATTGATGGAAGAAATAAATTTTCATTCAAAAACATCAACACCTGCAATTCATGTATTGTCAGCAACTTCACCTCATGCTAATTACACTGTAAGAAACTTCTGAACTGTATGCTTTAAGGTTAGGTTTGTAATGTAGAAATATTACTGAAAGAATGCATAAAATTAAAAAAGCAAATTATTCTTGTGGTATCCGAGATCATGATGCTCAAAAGTTTTTAAAATGTCTACCAAGCCATCTTATTATTTTTAGATAGAATTTAGGAATACGTTTAATTGATACATGCCAAGGAAAGGAAACAAAAAAGTTACATGCTCAAGGGAAAACTACAAGGAACGGAAGCATAACGTTTCTTTGAAACATTGCCAAAAACCTACCGTTTATTATCCTTCTCAAGGGCATAATATGCATTTAATTTTGACTCTAACTCTTCTAAATCTGGTAAACTATCAATAAATCTGAAATGAAATCAAAACAAAAATTAGCAAGAAATGCTTCTGAATATCATTGACGACTATTAATCATTACCAGTTCTGACCAAATATTTTGATTCACTCGAACCGAAACTTTTCATCATTATAACCAGCAAAATTTTAGTCAAAACCAGTTCGTTTTCAACCATCGCTTACCTCTTACTGTACCCAGACTTTTGAAGGAAATACTCTTCGTCGTCGGATGGTATGCTGTGCCTTTTAGATTTTTTCTCCTTACTCAACTCTTTCTTAATGGCATCTCGCAACTTTTTGTGATCGTCCAGCTCGGAAAGATCAAAATTCTGTTTCCTCTTCAATTTTTCCTTTTTCTTCTTCTTCTTGCTGTCTTTCTTGGATTTCTTTTCCTTCTTTTTCTTCTTTTTCTTTTCCTCACCTCCTTTGCCCTTCTTCCATTTGGCACTTTCCTCTAAAAATTTCCTTACCTTTTCCTCATAATCGGAATCGCCTTTGGTATCTGAAAGGAAAGCTCTCAATTTGGCTTCGTATTCATTTTCTACAGGTTTCGGTTGTTCAGGTTGCTCAAAGCTGAACTCAAAGTTGCTCGTGGCTGCCGGTTTGTTAAAATTGAAATTGGTCGTTGGCGTGTCGTGTGATTGATCCATCATCGCCATGCGCTTGCTCAGGGGGCTCAGAGAGTTTTCTCGCTCTTTGCGCTTGTGCGACCTGGAGCGGTGCTTCTTGCGTTTCTTGAAGTCTGAATCGCCAGACGAAGAGCTGGAATCACCGCTGCTACTACTCGAGGAGCTGCTCGAGGAGTCTCCGCTGCCAGAAGAACTGGAGCTGGAGCTAGAACTGGAGTGCTTTCGGTTCTTACGCTTCTTGCTTTTCTTTTTCTTTTTCTTGTCTTTCTTTTCTTCTTCTTCAGTTTTTAGCAACTGTTTGAGGGCATCGTTGACATCAGGGGCTTTTGTGGTGGGGATATTTAAGGTGGGTAACAATAGTTCTGCAGGCTCAATCAGTGCCTTTGGTTGGGTCTTATTTTTGAGAAACTCCAGCGAATTCTGAGCCTCTTCGTGATACGGTATGATACTTAGGCAACTCTGGTACGCTTTCCTGGCCTCTTCCACCTTGTTTTCTTCCTCGTAATTCCTACCCAGTGCCACCAGAGTCTCTCCCATATATTTACGGGCATTGGCATGGTTCGGGTTCAATTTCAAAGCAGTTTCAAAATCCTCTATAGCTTTCTGAAAGTTTCCATTGTTGGCGTAAAGAGCACCGCGTGCTACGAGACCTTCAACGTTCTTTGGATCTATAGTTAGAGCTTTGTTGAGGCATTGGAATGCCTCGACGTGTTTTCCGGCTTTGAAATGGTCAATACCATCGGCTACGTTGCGGTACGCCCATTTGCTGGCCTGTACTTGCCTCAATTCTTTGGCGTACTCATTTTCCGGAAATTTGAACCTGCAAGCAATAACAATTATATCTTTCCATCTGCGAAAGAGAGAAACAATGAGTTAAACAAACCTTAAATTATTCATCAAAGTATTATATTTGTTGACGTCCATCAGTTCAGAAAGATATTGTATGTTATTGGGGTTATTGAAACCGACGCTCTTCTCTAACACACTGTCGTAACTCTCATTCTTGTAATCCAATGCTTTTCTGAAACCCAAAAAAAACCGAAGGTTCTTTCAATTTGTACAAAAGCTATCTTCTATTCTCCTCAGTTTTTGTACTCATTTTAATAAATGATGAAAAGTGGTTCTCATTCAATTCTAAACAAATTATAAGGTAATCATCCCACAACGTCTATTCCCTATTCTATATTCAAGAAACATTTTATCATAAGATTTTCACTAAACGGTTTTACAAAAACGCAACACATTATACAATAAATAGCTTCTTCAAAAGTGTCTTCTAACTAACTGAAATTTAAATATTCAACGCTTTCATGACATTTTTAAATTCGAAGTATCCAAGTTTTTATCTATCCAATGAATATTAAACATGTGTACCCGAGTTCGAGAATAAAGGATTTAACATTAACATAAGCAGAGAAATTGTACCAACTCATTCAAATAAACATGTGATGAATGACATTACCTGAGCTCATCTATCACAACATATACCTTATTCCGACAAGCAAGAACCACTTTTCATCATCAATGGTTGATTTTAAATGTTCATATATCAACCATAAATAGTTATATACATACCCACGTGTTGTTCTTCGTATCACATATCCTGTTAAACATTTTTAAATAAATTTGTTTTGTAACATAATCTTCTCTTATACACATAAACAAAATAAAATTCAATGTTCATGTGTGTTTTTTTTTAATTATTTTCTGGGAGGTAATTCATCGAGTACTGTGGAAATATCATGTAATAAACAGGATTGTACACACAAAAATTCCAACAATAATTCATCACTTTGAAATTTCTCACCTTGGTCGCTTTTTCGTAACGTGCAAATTTTCAAGAAGCATAAACACCACAGTGCAAAACACATTTTTTACTACTACATTTATATCATTGCTCAATTGTTTTGTATGGCAAGACTTAACTGTCTAAAAAGAAAAAAATATTTTAGTCAGTTGGGAATATGTACTCACAAGCGAATTTTTATATTAATCTAAGGGTACATCTCCCCCAAAGTCGAATTCTAAAAAATCTGCTATCACAATCAAACTGAACAAATTCTCTATCAAATTCCACAATTTCAACAAAAAATTCAAATAATGTTATCACAATTTCATTTGTGTGGTCACAGAATGCCAAAGTTGGTTTATTATTTTATCTTAGTTTTATTCAGAGAAGCAAGCTGAAAATTAACAAAAATAAATCTTGTGATTGACGAATCAATGTTTGATTTGAAACAAAATATACAAAACATGAATTATGATCGATTCATTAGCATTCACAGTAGATCTAAAATCATAACACAGGCATTCTTATTGGCTTTATCACAGAAATTAATTTCTACTTCACCAGAAATAACCAATTTATTGGATTAGTTTTGAACTATATAATATAATCATTTGCCAAATACTTTGAAAAATTTCAGTGCATCGAGATTCAAAGAAATCTAAAATACATCTCCAACAGTAACATACAATCTACTGTAAGACTTTCACTATAAATCTTACAGTGTGAATTGTATCAATTGGTGAGTGTTAATAAATATTTTCATAAAGTATCAGCCAGTTCTATCTAATTTCCAAAATATCTTGTTATATTAATATCAATATATTATCATACATATTTCCCTCAAGTGAATTATTTGAACTATGTATCGTTCTTTATAATATTGTTCATTTTTTCACCAGTACCAACATTGTATGTTTCTTGGAAAAATAAACTGTTCTTATTGTTATCCATACCGTGAAATTTCCTACAGCTAACGTAATTAATTTCCAACCAAGTAAATACAATTTCTGTTTTTGAATTAGAAATACATCCCAGTATTAAAAAAACTTAATTCCTGTCACGTTGTTACATTCTGAAAAATCTTCTGGTACACTGAAAATTTCCTGTAATCAAGTGTTTGATCTAAAAGAACCAGAGTGCGAAATGATAAATAAAATTCACTGTCAAAAATTCACTAGTTGTCGAAGGTCTGAACTTACTTGTATACGATGGGAAAGTCGTCGGTAGTGATTAGTCCCAATGGGGGACGGTGTTCTGGGTCACTTGGTTTTCTTGAAACGCCCTTCATGCCACACACAACCTTATCAGTGTCCGCTATAATCTCCAGAACTTCACAGCACACATAGTCATTCATCATATAACTACGAGTTACCCCTTTCTTATCTACCGCAGGTATAATATTTGCCACAGGACAAAAGGCCTACAAATAACAAAATAGTTGTTCTATTAGAGATAAATCTGGAACCTCTGGTGTTGAATAATTGGGGTCTTCAGGAGATGAAAAAAACTGTTGGGGAAAAGTGTGATGCAGATTTATTGTCTTTTAATATATCAGATATAAGTATTTCTTTCAAATGAAATTTAGATCACGTATTTCTTGATAAGCAAATCATTGACTATAAACTAGAGAATGAGTTCTAGGACTTATGGTCTGTTTCACCCTTTGTTAATCACAAGACAGAGTTCAAGATTTCTGTAGACCTCATTTTTCAGTATACCATAGAGTGCCATCAGCTTGCCATTTCATTTTGGAGACAGTTTTCCTCGTGAAACAAATATACAAAGAAAATATTGTGTTTCAGTCAGATTATCTATCAGACAGAGATCATTTGTTGCTTTCAATAGAAAAAGGTCGACACTATTCAGACCAACCTCTGGCGTTCCTCAGGGATCAATTCTGGGCCCACTTTTGTTTATAATGTTCATTAACAATATAGGTGATTATATAAGACATTCCAAACTCCTACTCTATGCAGATGATCTCGAACTATACCAAATCATCAAAGATGAAAGAGGCAGTGAATACCTTCAGAAAGACTTAGATTCTATCACTATCTTCTGTGAGATGAACAACTTGATGCTGAATGAGGGTAAATGCAAAGTTATGTCTTTTTCACGGAAAAATGTTATTACTTCAACAGAATATTCAATAGCACCAAACTGGAAAAACTTGCTCAAATCAAAGATCTAGGAGTCATATTTAATAGTAACTTCAACTTCAGAAATCACATAGAATATATTGTACGTGATGCAAACAGAAAGCTTGGTTTTGTGTTAAGAAATGCCAGGGATTTCAAATGGGAACTAGGGATTCTTCTATTCAATGCCTTTGTCAGATCAAAGCTCAAAAACGCTTCAACAATTTGGAATCCGCATTTCATTCAGAGATGATAGAAAAAATACAGAAGAAATTTCTTAGAAACACCTACTTTAAAAAAAAAGTCTTCCTCCATGATCTCCTATAGGACTCAACTAGAACATTTTAACATGCCAATACTGTCGGATCGTCGAAGCCTGAATGATGTACGATTTATATTCAACATATTTAATCAGATAATAAACGTACCTGAACTCCTCAGTGTGATCAATCTTCATGTTCCTAGTGCTAGTCTAAGAAATCGCAATAGGATTTTCTATACAGACACTAGGTCAGAATCTCCACTCAACCGATGTCTTAGGCAAGTGAATGATCTAATCGTAAGTCATCAAAGTCTTGATTTTTTTTGCTGTGATGAATCAGAAATAAGACACTCGTTTAAAAAAATGTGCCTTATATACCTGTTTTTATTAATGTTTCTCTTGTACGTAATTTTAGGTGTTTATTTACTCTGTGTGTTTTAAAATCATATATTTCATGTGCCATGACATTGACTGTATACATATAATCGGGTGTAAACCTGTTTGGAATGCAGTTTAAATAAAATCTATCTATCTATCTAAAACATTAATGGGAACTAGAGACATTGAGGCTGTGAAAAGCGTGAGGAGGATGAAGGAGGGAAAAATCCTCATCCTTACAAAAAAAGATGAACATGCTGTGGAAACCCTGAGAGGAAAAATTATGGCAGCAGGAGAGGGACTAGCGGTGAGAACCAGTGTCACCCGGGCAGACCGGGGTGAGGTCGCAATCCACGCCAGAGGATTGGACTAAACGACAACACTGGATGATGTGCATGACGCCTTGAGGAAGGAGTTGGGAGACCCTGAGGCACCATATCAAAGACAATATAATTTCTCTATGCACCATATAGATTGAGCGGGCTAAGGCCAAATGCCCGGGACACGCAAGCGGTCACGATAATTGCCAAAGCCGAAATCGCAGAACGACTTCTTATCAAAGGAGAGTTTAGGATCGGTATGAATCTGTGCAACCTCCAGAGGAGGGTAGACCTTACGAAGTGCATTAAATGCTGGGGCTACGGGTACGGAAAGAGCGACTGTAAAAGTAGGTACGACCGACTGAACCTGTGCAGGAACTGCGGTGAAGAAGGACACAGAGATAAAAACTGCACAGCACAGGCTAGGTGCCCTGTGTACAAGGAAGAACATAAAGTGGGCACTAGCAAGTGCCGCATCTTTAGAAAAAAAATATCGAGATGCAGGAAGGAGGAGTATAGGAGAGTTCCGAGGCAGCAGAATCCCGGACGACAGGGAAGCACCGGGAGCGAAACATCCTAAATGGTGGAGATTTTCCAAACTAATTTGGGAAGAACAACTGGACTTGCTGATAGTGGCTGAACCAAACAAGGCAAAAATAAGGGGAACAACATGGATCCAGGACAAACGGTAGGATGTTGCAATGCTGATACTTAACAGGACTCTTGAAGTAGTTGCCACCAAGGAGAAGGAGGCCTATATAGTCGTCAACTTCAAACAGAGCACTCTCGTCTGCTGTTACATATCTCCGAATATAGGAATCACAGAATACAAGGCGAAAGTGGATGAGATTATGCGAGAGGTTGACTATAAAAACAATGTAATGGTCCTCGGAGATTTTAACGCCAAATCACTGGCATGGGGATCCACTGTGGCAGATGCTCGAGGGGAACACTGGACAGAATGGTTCGCGGCAAAGAACATGACCGTCCTTAGCGACGGAATGCCGACTTTCTGCAGAGGAGCAAGTGAGACATGCATTGATGTCACCGCCGTGACCTCAAAGATGGCGTAAGATATCTTCAGCTGGAGCGTACTGCAGGAAGAGAACCTGTCGCTATACAAGTACATCCTGGTAGAAACAAAAAATCTGATGAAGCCAATCTGGAAAGGAGAAAAACAGAAAAAGCTCATCGACTGGCCGAGGTACC
>WOGR01000021.1:0-43801 GCA_015342045.1 Leptinotarsa lineolata | reverse complement strand
CAAAACAAAGTCACCTTCACAAGAAACAGAACACACGCCTATGCAGATAAGGACGCTTGATACTGAAGAAACCGAATGACAGTTATGGCATTTTAAGGACGCAAATATAATAGACCTGCGAAGTTTTGATCAGTTTACCAATGTTTCAAAGTATTTAACGAACTGGTTCACCTATTCTCTCGTAAATCCTATCGATATGCAGAGGCTATTTTGTAACGCGGGGCAAATTTTATGGAATCATCTTCTCAATTATTTTCAATGGCGATGCATAGACAATAAAAATTACCCCGGTAAGAATTTAGTTGTAACATTTAACATTGTTGCCGTTATCTCTCAGTTCAATTTGTATATGAGTTACCTTCAATTGAAAATTGTTTTACTATAATAAAATTATGTGTTTCACAAAATCGCGTTATTTTTTTCCAAAACTCTATTAGTAATAATTTTTTCGTCTGCATCACATTGGAGTGATGTATTGTTCAAAGCTTTGAAATGATGAAACTTGCAACTTTTTTTATTTGTTAGATTGTTCGCGTCGTAGCTTGTACTTTATTTCATGAAAGTCGTGAACAGAAACCAAAATAAAATTTTTTAAAGGAATTTTCGGCCCATTAAAATGAGAGCGCATTGGTGATGTAACTATCGTTGTCGCGTTGAAGATTAGCGAGATACGCTTGCCTTTTGACACTCCCTCCTAAGCCATAACGTGCTTTTTTCCGTGAGAAGTAGGAAAAAGGTTCCATTCTGCTTCAACATTAAAATTGTTTTTGTGATTTATTAAATTTGCAAAAGTATACTTATTTTCTACTGAGAAGCTGCTCCGTCTGAGAAATATGATTTTTTTCAATGTTCGTTGCTCTAAACTTTTTTTTAATGCAATTATTTTAGAATTAAAAAGGTGATCTGAACTCGCGTCATGACTGATTTTTTTGGAAATCATCACATAGTTTTCATGTACTTCATATGGGTGAAGTGTATCCTGATTATTAGACAAATGGTGAGATTGGATGGCGTCTTGCACGAAAAATGAATAATTTTCAGCAAAATCGAGTTAAACTATAAATTCTCCAACTTCAATAGATTCCTTGTGTTTCGCAAATACTTTGAATTCGCGTCTTATCATTTTTAACACCAAATCAGGGAAGCGTAGTCAAAACTTGAATTTTGTCAGATCTGAAGGTTTTTTCATTGAAAGCAGATTTAAAATTATCAATCGGGATATTATTAGGATCAATATCAGTATTCAGATTATTATTCGTAGTTATACTCAATAGTGCTTTTTGATATTCGCTTCAATTTTATCGGAGGTTCACTAATCTCTAATAACAGTTTGACACTGTCAACTTTCAATTTATTGTCTACTGCGGCATGTTGGAAAAAAGTTCACTTCTTTCATTATCTTGAACGTCTTCAGTTGACACTTCAGTCTCGGTAACCTTTAAACATTTATCAACATGCAATTCATCAGAAATTACTGGTTTTCGGCCTGAATAAATTGCTTGTTCACATTAATTGTACATACTTATATGCGTCAATGAAATTTTTAAAATTTGTGATACGATTTTTCACAAATTAAACTAGATTTTTAATAACTTTTTTATTTTTTTTATCAAAATTACATTTATTTGAATGGCCCATGATAAGATAAGTAACAGCAATATTATAAATACCCGTAAAATTATGAAAGAATAACACTTTAGATTAATTGTTCAATTTAACTATTACATTACATAAACTTAAATACCACTACCAAGTGGAAAATACGGGGTCCACTTTACGTGATCTTACCCTTCTTACAACTGATCCGAATGTTCACCATGTAACACTTTCGGAAAATTTCAGATAGTCAGATTGGAGAGATGTCCAAAATAATTACATTTGAATACAATCATTTATCAAAAATTGTGCCCCAAATGATGAAAGATATTCCTGAGGTTATATTTAGAAATATAACGGAAATTATAAGTCGCTATACATAAAAAAAAGTTATGACAAAGAATATTATAGAGCTAGGACATAAAATGAAAAATTAATAAAGCAGTCGTTATGATGAAATCATATGAAAAATCAACACAGATATATCCAAAGAAGGTCAACAATGTCGGCCATTTTTCATTTTACTTAAAATATATTTCAACAAACAAAAATCGCTAACCTTGGGAAAGTTCCTAGACTATTTCAAAGTTTATGAATGTTTGGATAGAAATCTCCTGATGATTTAACTAGAGAATTATGATAATAGAGGAAATGCTCTGAAATAGACTGAATCTTATCTCACTAAACATACTCAAAATGTGTGTGTCAAAAGTCTAGAATAATATATACATCCGAAATATCAAATATCAAAATAACACAGGGTAGCAACGTCGGACCAATTTTTGCCATAATTTTCATGTAGGTTTATGTGCAACTAGTATTGAAGATCACTAATTATACTGTTGACACAAACCTTTTATGCAGAGAAGATAATTTTTCTGATCTCAAGCAAAATGCAGGTGCTCTTTTTAGTGGTATCACACAGTGCAAAGTAATAAATTGAAACTCAATGAATCAAAAACTAACAAGATTTTGTTTCGTTGGAGGCAAATATAGATAGAAAGTTCTTCAACCATAAATATAGATAAAAAAAAGAAAGATAACTCCCAGTACCAAATTCCTAAGTGTTTCTAATAATGAATATTTGGGCTTGTTATATCGAATAAAAAAATGATACATTAACTAAATTCAGTTGTTTTTGCCATGAGAACTCTTAATATTATAGATTTTTGCATTTTAATTCAATGAAAACTATGTATCATGAAAACTGTGAAGTATTTGCACATATGGAATCCTGTTCTGGGGAAGCAGTCCAAATATTGAAAAAGTATTCATTATTCAGAAAATAATGGTTAGAATAATCTTGAATATGCATTTTAGGGAATCAGGCAAGAATATCTTTCAACAGACAATATATTGACCAGTTATGAAATATACTTCTTTTTGGATGTATGATTGGTCATAAACTCAAAAGAGAAATAAAAAAGTAGTCCTACATATGTAATCTTACAATGTTTGGGAGTATTCTTCTTCCACAGCTTTGGTCACTTTCTTCTTCTTAGTAAACGAGAGAGGCGCGAGGAACCACTGTTTATCCTGCAGCAACTCAATTCGCATAAAGAGTCCCACGGATGTCTAAAAAATGATCATCATGACTTTGAATTTTGATTTGGACATAAGAGATTTCGTCAGCCATAGTGACTGTGCACTCTTCCAGTGCACAGTCACTATGGCGCGTAGTTTCTGGATTGTAGGTAAAAAACCATGATTCATCACATGTTATAACATATTACAATAAATCAGGATTTTTCTTGGTATTTTTCAAGATGTCAGAACAAATTTCCATTTATGAGTCGTTATGTTTAGGCGTGAGGATTTTCAGGACAATTTGGAACACCTTTTTCATATATTGAAATGTTTATGTAATATTTGTCTAATTGAATCTCTGTCGATTGTATAAAACAAACTAATGTGGAGCAGAGAAAACTACTGGTTGACACTGATGGCAGTAGCATTCTGGGAATGACCTCCATCCTAATGCCTCCAACAGTCAGCTTCAACCCAATTTCGAGTAGAGAGGACAGGGTCCTCTAGAAGGAGAAAATACTTAGAGCTGATAGATAGGTATCTGTTGATTTACAGATAAATCAAAAACACCTCGAGGGTGTAATGAAAGTGGGTTCTATGCAACCATATTTCAGGCGGAAATTATGTCATTGATCTATGTGAGAGATTGGCGGAAACCAATCTCACACATAATCCTATAAAAATATTGTTGCATTGCCAAGCGGCAATGGAAGCACTGAACTCTCATTAGGCAACGTCCAATTGCCTCTGGATTAGTTTTATCAAACCTGAACCTGTCATTGGCATCACTTTAGGTTTTGCTAAACAAACATTGAGTATCTGAACTACAAGAGCGTTAGACTTCTAGCAAAACCTACCAGAACCGGCCCATTCCAATGCATTTATTTATACATCTACCAAGTAAATCACCAAATATTGTTAGACTACCGCAAGGAGGACCAACGATGATTAACATGTTTATTCTCAGGTCATCATGTAAAGATACTTGAATTGTCGGAAGACAGGGCGTGAAGTTAAAGTGGATGAAGCATCAGGTTAAAAAATCAATGATCTTGGCTTCGACTATCTTTGAGTTTTTTTGTCTTTAGAAAGTATGGGGCAAAAAATTCACAAATTGATACTTTTCCATTTATACCATACATAAAAACACTTTTATGCATGTACATCTGCTAGACTTTGGGGTCATCTTTTCTGGATGACGGACTAATTAAAACCAATTGGAGAGATGCTATAAAACAGGAAGACACAGAAGATTTAATATTCGTTTTCATAAAAATCATCCATATATGCAAATCTTTTAGAAAACTGTAGACCAAAACATTTATTACCATCATTTTCTAAATTATATGAATTAGCAGTAGATAAACAAATAACCAGTTTCCTTGGGGTGACTCAACATGGATACATTAAAGGTCGCTCAACGAGTACAGCAATATTTATTTTCATGAAAACCATATATAAGGCATCTGAAAAAAAATTACTTTGAGGGTATGTATAGATCGGTCCAAAGCATATGATTGTGAAAATTATGAAATTTTTAAATGGAAATCGAAAGACTTGGCATTTTCGGAAATATATTAGGTTATATTCAGTTAGTCATATTACACATAAATTATTTTGTAATAAAAGAAAATTATATATTTACACATGCCCAACAATACAATCAACTGAACTAATACTCGACATCAATGAAACGAATGTGTTTTAGTATTCAAAACGAAACAATCTCCATTCCAACACACCATCAGATATATCATAAAAGTCAGCTCCCGTAACACTCGGATAAATTTTTAGGTTTATGCATTAATGATAAGTTGGACTGGACATAAGCCCAAATTCATCAAAGTTTTGTTGTACCATTTGAATAATTTTTTTGGGAAAGCAACAGTAGCTGATTGAAATTTAATGAACCATGTAGAGGAATATTCAAACTCAACAAGATATTTGTGTCCCAAACTTTTTAATAGTTTGCCAACTGAAATTAATTAAAACAAGTAATAGCTTTCGATAGAATTGGAACTATACAAATTTTCTAAAAAATATTGTTAACTTTTTTGTGAAATGAATATAATAATAATAATAATTATTATTAGTATGCATACGATATTTATATTTAACTTAGTGGATCTAGACTTTTTTCTGAATGATCATCGGATACTCCACTGAATTGCTTGAGTTGGTCCAGTTTTTGGAGTTTTTTCCAAAAATCGAATCCAAAATGATGTATCTTTTCAATTTATAAGGTGTTTTTTGTTTTGAGAATCATGTTGTTTTGTCTGCTACGTGACTATTTTTTTTCATGGATCCTATTTTTTTAACAATCTTTTACATCATTTGTAAATTGGTCTACGATTTGACTCAAGATTTTTGAATATTTTTTAGTTCAATTGTTAACTCCTAAAAACTCGATGGCCTTACACGCCTATCGCACTTCATACCTGCCAATAGTAAACATTCATTCCTGCACTCGTAAGGGTCACAAGAGAGTTATGCAAACCCTTTTTGTTTATTTGATATGTATTCATCAAATAATATTGTAAAAAGTTTTTTACGCATTTTTTAAAAAACCATTCAGTCTACAGTCCATTTATTTACCAACATTTGGGCCTCCGAGCCGGATGTATATGTGGTTGAATTGAACTTTGACCAAGAAAGTGAACAATTGTTCAAGTTGTATACTGGGCCACCACAGTCGAGAACGCAAGATTCAATACAGGTCCTTGTATAGTTGAACTGGTTGTTTGGAATAGATAAATCGGAAGAGTAAGTTCTTTATTCTTCAATTTCTTTTCACCTTACCACTTTATATTGGCAATTAATTATTTGTTTTATCGTTAAGAATCAATGTTCCATAATGAGATTTGGGGCGAAAATAACTTCTTTGAAAGGAAAATGAGGAGGACTGGAAGCAAAAATGACAGTTAAGAATTTTGTAGAACAAATTAAAGATAAACCTTCTTTGAATGATGTTTATCTGTATAGAGGAAGAGCAATGAATCGGCTCAATCGAATCGTTTGAAGAATTTGATAATATACACAGTTCATTCGAATGTGTTTCCGATATAAGTCTATTATCTAAAACACTAGGGACAGTGAATGTGTAAAATAGTAGATGACGACAATTTTTCTCAGAAATCTGTTTCGAGATAACAATAATATCGGAAGTCAAGCTCATGTTCCTAGTTAAAAACGTCTCTACAGGAAAGTGCCGCCGAAATCGTAAAATCACTCGAATTTTCTAGTGATAATTATACTTTAGCTTGGAAGGCTTCATGTGAGCGGTATTATAATATGCGTTTGCTAGCCCACAACCATATGACATAGTTTTTTGCCTTGGAATTTATTAGGAAACAATCTTCAGCGGAATTCAGGAAGTTAATGAATAGGGTTATTGAAACCCTATCGAAACTCAACCCACTGATCACTAATTATTCATACAGTGGCGACAAAATTTGATAATGTAACGACTTGAGAGTGAAAGCCACATAAACGCGTAAAGGAACTTTCCTCTTGGTCACATTTTGAGAAATTCGCGCAGATTTGTTAGAAACTTTAGAGAAAAATCGGGAACATAATCTCTAGCAAAATTATTCTCTAAATCGGTGTTGTATCATTTAAACAAAAGGTTCTCCGAACGTAAAAGGATTACTTCCAAGCAACATTACAATACACTGTGAGGAGTTTCTTGATCAGGCGGCGGAAGACAATGGAGGGTTTTAAATTGTGTCTCAATTGCATCAGAACTGGGCATTGTATACAATGAAATAAAAATTATAATAGTTCATTACACGTTGATACACCAAGTTCAGAATAGGCAAAAGAGTCATAAACTACTTTCACTGCTTGGCACTCGGGAAATCATGTTCTTGACGACAAATTGGGATAATGTTATGACCCGAGAGTGGAAGCAACATAAATGCGTAAGGGAACTTCCCTCTTGATCGGATTTTGAGAAATTTGCGCAGATTTGTTAGAAACTTGGATTCCAGTTCGCAGTCAAGTTTTGTGACTACAAAATTATCTGAAAAAGGAAAAAATTATTATTTATGTATCATGTTCGAGTCAAAACACGTTGAAGGTCATTCAGAAATAGATATAAAAGTTTTTCCATTCAGAACAATTTTGATTCAAAATAATTGTGCTTGATTAATTCGGAAATGACGGGGCATGTCCCAGGCATTGCGATTGACACTACCGAAATAAATATTCCCAAACATGTCGTATTGGCAGATCTAACATACTAAAAGCCAGACGACATAGACCTATTAATTGGTGCGGAGTATTTTATTTGATGGTTAAATCAGTCTGGGAGGTAAAGGTCCAATATTGCAGAAAACTCGCGGTGGTTGGATGATTTCTGTTCCTGTCTGCAATAATAAACGAAAATATATGCAATTTTACTAATGTTGATGTTCAGCAACAAGTTGCTCGGTTTTGGAAAATCGTGAAGTGTTCAATTGATAAGCCTTTGTCCAATGAAGAAAGACGGTGTGAACATAATTTCAAACAACACATAAAATACCCAGAAAACGGCAGATTCATGGTGTCAGTATCTTTCAGAGATTCTATTGAAAATATGAGCAATCCTTTGATCAAGCTCAAAAGCGATTTTTGCATTGAAAGGCATGTTATCAAAAAATTAATATTTCAAAATAATATACATAAATTTTTAAGACACAATATCGAAATTTAGGACACATCACATCGGTCATGTGAATAGATTCATAGGAAGTGGTGTATTACATGCCTCATCGCGGCGTTTTTCACGAGTCGAGCATGACAACCAAGTTACGAGTAGTTTTTGATGTTTCTGCACCGACTACAACTGGGATCTCTAACAACATCCAAATAGTAGGTTATACGTTGCAAATTGATTCATTTACTACTTTATTGAGATTTCGCCAATATGGATGTCGTTTTGACAGACATCTCGTTCAAAGCATCTTTTGACAAAACTCATCTTTCGTGAACACGAACGGTAAATGCATGCTGTCCCTAACATTTGTTAGGTTCGAAGTTCTAACCGACACAGGGACGTAACGTTGCTAGGGCTACGCCAAGTCATAAAAATGTTTTAGGTTCAATGCATCCTCCATTCAGACCATTGTGGAAAATTTACCCAAATTTGTGAAATCAGAGCAGTATTTGATGTAGTGGGAGTGGACTATGATGGTCTCTGTCAAATGAAGGATTAAAAAAGGTCGAGAATCTAGATTATCAAAATGTTATGTAATTAAATTCGTTCGTTTTGCGTCTAAGGCAGTCGATCTAGTGAGTGACTCAACCTTCGAAAATTTCATACTCACTTTGTGAAGATTCGATGCGCGTCGAGGTACGTGATATATTTATTTAGACAATGTTACATAGTTCGTAGGGGCCGCTAGAGAGTTGAAGAAATTTGGAAGTTTAAAAAAAACTGTTTTTCCGTTAGCCAGTTGTCGCTCTCCTACGAACGACAACCCCCAGAAGTCGAAACTTGTGCGAGCTGAAGATTAACGATGTCTCACCTTTTAACGTGCGATTTCTGTCACGGGTTGGACAGTGAAAATCGATCGTCCATCCTCACGGCTCGAACCACCGTTTCACATGACGGTCGAATAAATGAGTGGAACAAACAAATCACTTACACCATCCAAACCGGCTACCGTCCCACCACACTATCAGAAAATAAAGGTGTTCTTCAGCGTTTATGTGCGCGACAATATTTACTGGCACTTTATCCCATCTAACTTCTCAATGAAACATCAGTTGAAGTGGGTAATTGATCTTGAACTTTTGAGAAATTTTACTACTTGCTTATTCAAATTGAGTCTATACTGAACTCCCGTCCTTTCTATCCATTATCGTCCGATTACAATGATTTAAATCTTGACATCTGTCCATTTTCTAATTGGAAAAGCATAGACTGGTGTTCTTGATATGAATATGAGACATGTTCTGTAAAACTGATCATCCCATTACCAGAAACTTCAGCAGTTCAGGGAGCACTTTTGGGATCGTTGGAGCGAAGAGTATGTCGTAGAACTTCAGCAACGCGTCAAATGGCAGAATTATCAGAATCAGCTACGAGCAGGTGACATGGTTTTGGTGCGAGTTGACAATCTACCTCAGTTGAGATGTGCCTCGGGCGCATTATCAAAGTGTTTCCGGGAAAGGACAATGTAAATCGAGTTTCATCTATACACCGTTAGTGAAGGAATCAAAAGGGCATTTTCTAAAATATGCCCTCGCACTATACTGTGTGAATGTTCCTTATGGAGGGAGCTCTTCGAAGTGGAGGGCATATTTACGTCTAGAAAGCTTTTTTGTGTCATGTGAAATACAGTCATAACGAACCCTTCTTTTCTGTGAGATGTATTTATCCAATAATCTTGTACAAAGTTCATTATACATTTCCTTAAAACGATACGTTCTACAATCCACCTAATAACCAACACATATTTTCACCAGTATTATTTTAAAAGAAGGTAAAACTTGAACCAGTGGCCTTAGAATCAATCCAAAAACAAGCACTTTTCCGATTCACCAGAACTGAAATACTCTTCTCGACGCGCGTTTCATCATTAATCATGTGTAAAATGTAATGATTGAAATAATTCAACATCCGAAACACGTTCTGAATATGTTTACCTGAAAACGAAATTCTTATTTAACGGCAAAGTCCAAAACACACTCAAAATTGAACAGTTGTTGAGTATTATAATATCCATTGAATTTACAGAAAATCTTCTGGTGGTTGGTCATGAAATTGTCGATTTAAAATTGTTCCAGGTTATTTTACACAATGATTTAGTGTGTTGACTATCCTCGCATTAAGAAAATATGTATTGTTATGGTAGATGATTCCAGACCTTTGAGTCATTATTATAACCCAGTGATGTCTTTTGCTATGGTATGACATAATAATTCTTGGCTCATAATGTCTTCTCGTGGTACACGATTCTCGAAACAAGTGATCACTTATTGGAAGGTGTTGGGAGTGGTCACTGATTACACACCCTCCGAATGAGTTGAACTGGGGAAATAATTTGACCGACAGAACTTTTTGGTTCAAAAAAATTGTAAAACCTTCATAACACTTCGTTGAGAGTATTCGTGGATGATTGTTTCAGAAATATTTTTCCCAACAGTGGTTTCTTTGAGAGTTTTTCATTGCTATTTGTTTCACCTATAAATTGTTAAAATTATTTTTTTTGCAGAATCCCACTAGACAGTCGATACCAAGTCTGAAACATTCAAGCAATGGTGAGTGTGTCAGTTTATGAATTTCTTCTAACAAAAAGTATACCTGAGTAATATATTTTTCATTCCAAAATAAATATACATAATTCTGGTGGCTTTGGATTTTTTGAGTAAACCCCATGATAAACATCAAAATTTAACAAATATATAGTTATTGGAATACTAGCTTCTGCCCGTGACTTCATCTTCGTGGATAACAGGAGAAAAGTAAATAATTCACCAACAAACACAACCATAAAAGAAACAAAATAATCCGAATAGTTAAGGAAATTCCGTAATGAGGATGTAAACGACGGAAAATTATATATCATTCAATATACAAGTATATATACCTGAAATATATGCGTCAAAAAACAGTATAAATTTTGTAACTTCACCATATCAAACACCTAATCACTCAAATCCAAAACTGCAACTTTTTTCTCCATTAGAGTGCAAGTAACACGATGGGTGAATTTTTTATCAAATTGTTTCTTTATTACACATTTTTCATTTCTTCTTAAACCCAGTTCTGAATTCCACGCAGACAAAGTCATGGGTAGAAACTGGTACAAATAATGAAGCAAACAAATCTAATGCAGAAAATAAACCTACTAGTTTTCACGAAAGTTGTCACTTAGAATACAGATATTCAAGTGAAAATATTAAAAGAAAAGTAATCCACTAAAGATCACAGACTAACCACAAAACAAACAACACATTCAACTTGTTAAGCAAAATTTCATAGCGGGGAAGCATATCGTAAAGGCGGAAAATAATAAGTCATGCAATGTCATGTCGTATAGAAAGTATTTTAACTCAAGATATATGTGTCAACAAAAAAATATATAAATTTAGAAATTCTTCCATATCAGATTACTGGTAACTTGAACCCAAGACTGCATTAATTTTTCTGTATTGGAAAACAAGCGATATGATTGATGGAATTTTGTATCCCATTATTTTTTTCTATAGTTTATAACTTATATTGAGATTAGTTGTTTGAGGCATATCAGATCATTTACTGGGATTAAAAGTATCTTCTGTAAGGATCCAGGATTTATCTATCTATATACCAAAACTCATTGAACTCAATTCAGCCATTTTTTGTGAATTATCAAACATACTAAATTCCATATTGATGATTCCAATAATATTTTTGTCTTAAAAACCACCATGTCGCTCCTTATGTTCAGAGCAACGACAGTTGGGTAGCAGTAAGAATCTGATAATCTTCTGTTTCCCTCTCATACAATAAATTTAACAAATTTTCCACCTCCATGTCTCCTCATTGAATTTTACACCGACAAAAAACTATTTTGGGGTGGCTAGTTAAATGCGAATAAAAAACTTGTTAGGATTGTTCAAAAACGTCTCATCGTGAATTTGTTTATGAGTTTCTACTCTTAACAGATAAAAAACCGAATAATTTGGAGAAGCCGAGGCCCAGTAAAACGACACCGAGCTGGGAGAAGCGGACAAAAAGCAGGAATAGGTGAGCCATCCATTTTTCCTCTCCTATTATTTGTATTCTTTGGCGAAGTTGGCTATTTCTGAATGCATATTATTTTCAGTTTAGGGATAAGTACAGAATTGGGTATTAATGAAAATAGTAATCTGAAACATAATTGTCATATAAAGAAAGAAAGGAAACAATCATAGATATCCAAGAAAATATTAATGATAATAAAAATACTTTACAAGTTTTATTTACAGTTATGACGAATCCTCAAGGAAAGGTTATCAATCATCAATGATTGATATTATCTATACTACTCCATTTTTTATGGTGATAATGAAAGTACTCCAGAAGTTTTCATTAAAAATTGTGAATATTTGATATCTACGTATAAAAATGCTCAAAAATGTTTTATTCGGAGCTATTATTGAAAAGTTATCAAGAAATGCTTTAATGTTAGTTGGAAGTAGACCAGTTTTGGAGACTTACGAAATCTAGATTGTCTTGTTCAAGAAATAATTATGAAACGTTATCAAAGTGAAAATTTCTTCTTATTGGAAAAACGAATTCAGAAAAGTAGAAGCAAAATTGTTTGAAAATTGGTTTCAATGAACCTAAGTGTGGAAGAATGAACATTACAAATTGAAAAAATACGATGAACTTTATTTTGAAATCTTTATCCGTGGTTCAGCTGGAAAAATACAAGACTACGAAATTCTGACTCATAACTAAAAATTTCGTTAGTTTATTACCAAAACCAAATTTTCGGCAAATTTCAGTGCAAAATTCTCAATATCCAGTATTTACAAAATGAAAATAAATCGCCTGCTCAAAATTTAAGGAATCAATTTCCATCTCAATCTATTATTAAAGAGCCAAGGCAATATATGCAAAAATATACTAACCAACAAGTTTTTGATACACGTCCGAACGTTTTCATACCTCAGTGGCAAGTTTCAAAAATAAACCAGAATCGATGTCAACGACATTTTGACATCGTAATCCTAAGAGGCTAGGTAGTGCAATCAGGAATCGACTTCCCGCTTCCTTGTGAGCAAGATACCTTATGAATCTGTATTGTATCAAATTCTAAAGAATCAGGAGTAGAATCTGCAGAAGGAGAAGAAACAAACTATTCCTGAGTAGGTCAGTAAACGCTTAAGCTCAAACGATTATTCACCGAAACCAGAGACGAAAAAGTTCTTCATGGCTGAATCTGATATATCGTCAGGTATAGCTGAATTATAGATACCCTCAAGTCGAAGGTTGCCGCGGTTACTGAGGTCCGACAACCTCAATATCGACCAATCAACCGAAATCTCTTCAGTATGCCATTATGGCTGACGTAGAGGATATTCCACGAGATGGTATGCATGTACGATTCCAGAGCTGCATATTCTGACTTGGATGCCTTCAGGTTAATAGATCACATGAGAGAATTTGAAAGACGTCTCCTGGCTGGTGGGTGTAGTTAGTACCCTTCAGAAATAGGAGGGGGTCTCACTAAAACGCATTACAGGAAACCTACTTTCCAAGGCACAAATTTGTATTGAAAGGTAATGAAAGGAACCTCTGGCGTAAAATAAATCCACAGCAAGCATTTCTCCCTAACACCAGAACTGTAATACTCTTCTCGATGCGCGTTTCACCACCAAGTTGACGTAAATGACGAAAGTTTTCTCTTCCCGAACACTTTCTTCATCCCCTGAAGACTATAACCTGGTTGGTGAAATGCGCGTCGAGAGGAGTATTGCACATCTGGTGTTTGGGAAATGTGCTTGTTTTGAACATATTAATGTTGCTTAACCTACCTGACAAAGGTATTCGCAGACTGACCGCTGATCATGTACTCCCTAGATTATTGAAAACGTAGCATGGTCTGTCAACCTTAGAGGGGATTATTCAAGGAAATTCAAACCCTGGTAGTAGAGCCCATACTTTGTGCCTGCTTCCCCGCGGACCGGGTTAGGATTCATCCGTTTGACAGAGTCCCACTCTTGCCATCTGACCTGAAAAATAATTCAGACCAAATGAATTAATCGACTTCGTTAAGAATCTGGATTTATTTTGTCAAGTTTGAATAAGTGTGGCCCACAATAAACCCCTCAGGTTGCAGTGAAGGGTCGAATAGACACACTTTGGACCTACCTAATATTGATAAAGTAAAAATAAAAAAGGATAGGTTGAAATAATTCACATGAACTAAATGATAAAGCCACCTTTTTCACAGACTGAAAATGAAACACCTGATATTCCTGAATATACTGACCGTAATAGCAATGATCGAAACCAATCCAGAAATCCTTCCATTTGAATTTTTTCAAAAATTGTAACAAATAAACACATTTTTTTAATGACATTGATTCAAGTATCCTTGAATTTGAAATAAAAAATTCAATAATTCAAACGAGATCTCCAGCAATAAACAGATGTAGTTTGGAAGTTTGGCAAATACGAACATTTGAAACCATTGATTTTAGAAATTTATTATAAACTAAAATATATTCGACATATAACCATAATCAGATAAAAACGAGGGTCAATAAATGTTGGAGGATAAGTTCAAAAATGGCTTTTTGGTACCTTAAATTCACCCGATAGTGACCGATATAAGGCAATTGATATTTTGAAAAGCAATCAACAAAAAAATATGAAGGATGTAAATTCATAAATGCCTCTTTCCAAACTAATAATCGATGCATTTTTGAAACATATTGAATCGATAATCAAAACGAAAGAAGTCTGTTTCTAAATATATTTAAATCGATAAATCAGGGTTAATTAATACAATTGACGAATTTTATAAATTTAGTGTGTATTCAAGTATGTTAGATGAAATATTTTTGAGTGCAAATGTTATGATAACCTTTCTTGATAACATCGAAAATGCAATCACTTTCGCAAAATTACAAGTTGGTGCCGATATTTTAACAAGTAAGATGAAATAATCACTATAGTCGTAATTAAGTACTTCAGTTAGCTAGTCATTTATGGTTCTGTTATTCAAACAAACTCTTATTTTTCGAAAAATAAAATAATCTTTGCCATAGAATTTCCTATATCTACCCTAAAACCTGTCAATATTTCCATTTTCTTCTGTCCCATCGGTGACCAATACCACTGCCATTCAAAAAAAAACCTTATTTGGCTCTCAGAGAAGACTTCGCAATATGTGGACCAACCTTTTTTGGACACGTACCTTTGCAATCAAGAAAACTCAAGCTTCCATCCAGAAGAAGATTGTGCTTATTCATGACAAGGATATACCCCATATCGATAAAACCACCCACCCAAATGTTCAACAAAATCAAACAGGACCATCTGATCGTGATCATCCCAGAACAAATAAAATCCTAGAAGACTATTTCTTCACAGTACTTTTCTAACGAATTTCAACCAATCGCAGTCTCGATTAGAAACAATATGAATCCAAAAACCACCAAATATCAAATTTTGGAATACCATTCGTCTTGCCAAAAAACAGCAACGAAGTGTTAAAGACCGACACTTGAAAGAAAACCTTTAAGAAAAGAAAATATACCTCTGTGAAATATCTAAAACTCCAGCAACATATCCATGTGACACAAATCAACCATCAATAGAAGACATCGATCATCACTGATCAACCGATAGAACTGATTTCAAGATTAGATTCTACCAATGTCCAGCTTTAGTCTAACACTCAAGATGTTTCTTGGTATGTGAATTACTACATTTTCGTTAATGTCCCTGATACAATTGCTTTTCTTGGCTGGTTGAAACATTGGGATTATATACAAGTAGTAGGTCAGTATTTTTGTTGGCTGATGTTGAACACAGTTGAATAAGGAGCTGCACGACATCTGAATTTATTTGTATAACTATGATTTATCTCCCTCTTACTCGAATTTTTCATTAGATAACGATATCTAGGATATCTTGTTTGTGTCTGCCTATGACCTGATGATTCACAAGTTTGTCAATATGATTCATCCTCGCATTCCGTAGCTTTATGTCATTTTTTGTGTAGTTCAGGAATGCGTTACTTCTATTGAAGCCCTTGCGCTTGAGAGTTTTGTGACCAGATTGCATACATTTGTAACAAACGAATGATGTCCACCCTGTGCCTCACGCTGCACGTGGTTATTCCTGTTTTGATTACGGTAATACGGTAACATTCATGTTGCCATTTATATTGAGCCTTGGAGATATGTTTCTATTATTTGCTCCCGATAAGATTTCCTTGGACATCACTCATTATATTAAGATCAGGAGTTTTGCTCTTCAGCTCTTCTGTGGGGCCATATATTTGGCTTTAGGAAAACAGCAAGATTTTTGAGTATATCTACCTTTGCACCATGCATCTCTTCAACTCGATGTTGTTAACCTTGGAACCTGAAAGATCACTCACCATACAAACTATTCGGCTTCGTCAAGAAGCTGGGTTTATTTGTTCGAGTTTGAATAGTTGTGAGCTACAATAAACCCTTGTGGGTTGCGGTAGAGGGTCGAATAGACCCACTCACTTCTGACCTAACAAAACTTAACCTTGGAATTAGGAGTTAACCGAGCTGTCCTTTGTTTCACTCATGTAACATTCTTTCAGCAAAGGTGGCCTATCAGGGTTCTCGTCGACATGGCTTCAGGATCTTAAAGAAAAATTATTTATCATCCTTTGTACCAGTGGATTCTCGCTCTTTCATTTTCTCTATTTCTCTCTCCTAATGTTCCATATCTTTCGTTCTTATCTGTACCCATACAAAATCAATATTGTCTCTCTGCGACTTCGTCCCTCTCTCCGTCATTACCGTTGTATACATACACATTCTTAATTTTGGATATATGTTAGTGAGGAGGGCCGTGTCTAAAATAATGTTTTCGACAGGACTAATATTTTTGTGTCATTTTCTCATCAATTACACCAAATACACATTCGTTCACTCATCATCTTATTCTTTTCTGTCATATCTTCACCCCTCACTTTCCTTTCTTCAGCGCCAACTCTACAAATTCATATTTTTCGTCCTATTAACCTTGATATCATCAGATGTGCTCCCCAGTATTGATCTATATTACTTTTAATCTCTACAGAATCAACTGTGTTCATATCCTCTTGAAGTCTTCTCTTCTTCAATTTTTTTGTAATTCCGTAATGTTTGTACTCTGCACCCTAAACAACTGTTAATCTTGACGTATATAAAATCCTCAATAAGCCCGCTGATATATCTGGATATATTATTACTCTTCTAGAAAATATTTCCTCATATAAGATTTGCACATACAATTTCACCGATTGTGCATATTTATTTTTCTACATCCATTAGATCTTTGAGTGTTGCTCAATTTCCGAATATTTTTATAATTCAATATATTTTGTTGACTTGAGCTCTTGGGCTTGTTTCAATAGGTACATTCGTTATAGAATTGAATTAATAAATAGAACAGAAACTAACATTGTGCTTAAAAAATACACTATAATAAAATGAATCCGATAAAAGGAACACGTAACTGCAGTTCCACGGAACATTGCATGGGAAATAAAACGCTTGTTATTAAATTTGCCTCATTTTTGTAAAAGTCGTCTCTTATTATAAACTTCCAGTCTGACAATTTCCAGCCATTATTTCTCTCCTGGAATTCCCATATCTTGGTTTGATATGTGACATGTTCATCAAACCACATTTTCAAATATGTTTGCACAATCACTATATTCTTCAATTTATTTCAGCTTGGTTGTCTGCTTATCCATTTCATTTGTATACTATTCACAAAAATTGTATTGACTCTTGGGATTATTTTCAAAATCATCCTAATTCTTTTTGCGAATATGAAAAAGGCACATTGGTGTAGAAATGTGACATCTTTATGATTGAGATTTCCAATCACAGCTGATCGACTACGCCTACCAAATGTATCTTCTCAATTACCTCTTTCAAATCACGTTTCTTTTGATCATCTTCCAGCATGATGATTGTGCAGCAGGAAATTTCTCAACTGCATTCGAAATTGTTTCAAATGACCTTCTTCAAACTCATGACATTTGAATTTCATGCCATGATGCAATCCACTTTGAAAATGGTTTTGTAAATTTTCAACTAGTTTGTCACTAATAAAAGCAATTTCATATATATTGTTATCTGTATTGTTTCCTCAACCAAACATAGAGCACAATTCATTATTACATTTAACTAACTTGCAACGAATAAAGCACATACTACTTTCACAGTTTTCTTCATAAACATCATATACGGAATTCCAAAAAAGATATGTTGGAGGCTGATTGTTAAGCGATGAACGCCAAACGTTGTTCGCGCTGAATTTGATATGTGAACATCTCAAAAAGAACAAATCTCACAAAAATACTATGGTGTTTCTGTCTTGCGAGCACTCTTATCTTGATATGTGTGTTCGTGTACGTGTGTGTGTGTTTGTATCTATTTTCCAATTGTAAACTCATTCCAATTTTTCAAGTGACACTTTATTGTGAGATTTTCACTGAAAAGTTTACAAAACCGTCACACGTGTTTCACTATCCAATAGCTTTCTCAGGCGTGTTTATACTGACTAAATACTACCTAATTAGTACTTTATATAATATAACAATTTGAATTATATGGTCTTCTACTTATTTGATGACATAATTTTACCTGAGTGTAAGTATAAACTAACTGAAGATTTAAACATTATAGAAGTAATTTTACAAACTCATTGAATGGACGTGTAATAAACTTATTACCAATTTTCACATTGAAGTAAAGATTCAATGGAGGAGCAGTATTCAATTTCATTTGATCATTCAGAAATTTTTCAGAATTCTCCAATCGAATAATGTTCAAGCATTCCAAAAGATTGAGTTTCAAATTTTTCTCTTCCAAATGTAACACGTCATAGTAGTGGTTGAACTCATCCCCTCTGCCAAAAGAAGGCTTGCAATATGGAGTTGGTCGTCACATTGGTCCAAAGTCACCTTATATTCATGGTCATTAAGTTCTGGGCCTCCACTATGAATTCCTAATAATACTGAAAGGACCTTCAGGATACCGCCAGCTGCGCGAATACCATCACTTAAAAAATGACCTTGAAAAACGTTTGGGAAAGTGTTATTGTTATGAACGCAAAAATGCATGCGAAGGTGTGCTTTGAGAAAGAATTGAGTACACAGAGTAACCTATCTAACTTGAACATAGAACATTTGTTTACAAAAGTGGTAAGAGATGAATAATCGCTATCGACAACCTCTCACAACGAAGCGTGAGTGTGGAATGCCTCGACACTGAAGTACGTACGCCATACACTTCACTACCAGAGTCTCAAAATAACCACTGCTTTTATCTGCAAGTACGTCCTCGCACTGCAGATTCCTCGTTCAGACTGAACGCTTCTGTGCAACCGTCCACTCACCAAGCTATCCGAGTGTAAAATAACCGCCGGTGAGCGAACGGGAGGATGCCTGGATCCAAGTATTGAAATGACCTTCAGGGGATCGTCTGGTGCGTACGCCACACATCGCGTTGGCAGAGGGTCGAGAGCTTACCGTCTCTTACAGTACGTCCTCCCACCGCTGGATGTACTTGCGGACTGAACGCTTCGATGCAGACATTTGCTCACCACATTCATATGCACATTCAAGGCCATATTCCATGACCAAAGCTCAAGGCTTTTCATCGAGGCCAGCGTCGAACGTCGAAGTGGAACTTCACGCACTCACGGTCAAATAACGTGCACCTACCACCTGTGACATTCAAGGTCAAAAGTGATGGTTGAGGTCCAGAACCGGTATCAGCACCTACCACAAGCCCCTGTGACATTCAAAGTCAAAAGTGGTGATGGGGGAAGTCCAGAACCGGCATCAGCACACTACTAGAGTCGTTTTGCAACTTTCTGATGCCAACCATTGGCATCGGGAGGCAAGTGAAATTATTTTGAAACATTCGAGCGGCACATGCGCGTGGAACTGACTCTATTGGTTTATGGAGGTTTGCTTTGCGGTGATAGCTATAACATTAAATCAACGCTTACAAAAGATTGACAAAATCTGTTTCCTCTTCGAATACAATAACACACTTGGTCAGTGGTCACAGATCGAAACATTTTGGTTCGAAACAGTTGTGTCAGCATTTTGAAGAATAATTCATAATTTATCTTTGAAGACTATTTTGGTCATTGTCTATGATGATCTTGTTTTCTGTTTCTTTATTAATTTTGTTTTAAGTAGGTACAAAGTAGTAACGTATCAAAATAGGGTGTTGACAAAGACAAAACGAATCAATAAGTTTAATGCTTCATCCTGGAAATCGAACTTTGACTTGAATCTTTCAAACAAAAGGAAATGCTCATTTGCCATGTACTTCCTTGTACCTGATTCTGTTCCAAATATCAGTTATGGCTTATTGAGAAGGAAAATAAAAATTAATCGGACTCCAACTAACCTGTGTTTTTGTTTCTAGGAATAACAAGATCCGCTAATCAGTCTCGACTAATACAAATCCCAACTGATGTGCACACAATATCTTCGAGTGAATCGATCATTTCAAAAGAAACAAGTAGGATGACTACTACTGCAACAGTGATCCAGGTATGTACCTATGTTGTATTTAAGTGTGAGGTTTTTAATTCCTTTACCTCGTAAAGGAAATGAAAAAAAATATAAAAACAGTATTTCAATCCATATATGTAATCTATACCAAACTCTTTGCAACTCCATCTTAATTTATACAGTTATGGCAGAGTCTCAGACTTACGTCATCCACATTCTTTAATACTCGGTCATAACAACCATTTCGCCAATAGTTGTTTATAGTAAGAAAAGTGATAAGCCATAGATGAAATCATGAAGTGGATGAGGCACCTCGAAAAATGTTCTAAGAAGAAGTTGGACCCTGCCATGTTGAAAGTTCGTGAGCCTTTGAACGATAAAATTGTCAAATTATGGTTTGGGGCAAAAGTTGTTGATATATGCGAATCAATCTGATTGTGACAAAAAATTTAAACTGGTGGACTCACAATAAATTACTAGGATTATTGCTGTTTCGAAAGTTTTGACTTTGAAATTGATATGCCTCAAATACGAAATAGCCGCACTTTTGCTCTATTCAAGAAAAGAAGAGACATATTGGCATTGACGAAAATATTTTTATGGTTATCATATTTGTATGCAGTGGTCATTCACTCAGACTCGAGTCCTGATTCGGGTCATTACTGTATTTTGCCTGATTATAATTTATTTCTATTGAAGGATACCTCGGTCAACAAAGCTTTGATAAGGCCGCTGCAGAAGTATGGTTCTAATGACTCTCCTATATTCTTTATAAGACAGAATAACTTGATGAACGAAGACACCCTTGTTGAAGTAGAGTTTTAGTTTATCGTCAGGGTTTTCTCTGCAGCTGAAAAGTTAATGTGCTATCTGAAGAATGACGCCATGGATTACACATTTGTTTTCCCTTCTGGTGAACCGTATGACTTGTTCAAGTCTCCCGAAAACACTGCAACCTCAAGGGCTGTTATTACTTATGTTACTTCATATACAAATAACACACTTCAATGTAAGATTTCCACTTGAAATATTAAAAAACCGTGATACGTGTTTCGCTATATAATAGCATCTTCGGGCGTCACAATACGTTATAATGGATTTTTATCAAGTATCAGTCAGTTCTAACTTATTGTTACTTTTCCATGAAGTTATTCTTATCAATTTGAGGTTAGTAATTTCGATATTTATATAGAGATTTTGATATTCACACTAGAAAAAAAATTGTATGGTTTCACTAGAAACAAAGATAGAATCATTGAAAATTTTCCTCTCTTTTTTCAAGGTTATAGTGGAGTCGGTAATCTTCATTATCGCCAACTTATCTGTCCGACACGAAGTTTACACTTAATGAAACGATATTGTTAGAAAAAGGCATCAGCCATAACATAAAACCATTTATTAATTATATGACCATATAATGTTTAGGTATAGCTGGCTGGCTCTGAGAGGCACTTGTAATTATAATAAAGATGTCGCGGCAAATATCTGAACCTGTTGATCAAATTTAGAAATTAATATTGCAAAATTAATTGAGCAAAAAGCTAAGGGTAATGAAGTTATTTTTACGAGGGCTGATAAAGGTCGAACGGTTATTGCATTACATAAAAATGACTGCGTAGGCAAAACTCTAGATTTCCTTAATTCAGGGAGCTACTACATTCTGAGGAATGATCCTACAACTATGTACCAGGGAAAGATGAAGGAAACCCTGAAGACAATAGATTTGGTTTTGAATGGAAGGCAGAAATGTAGAGCATTGATCATGAATCCGCAACCACATTAACTGTATTTTCTTATTAAATTACACAAAACCAATTTCCCGATTAGACCTGTGGTGTCGTTTGTAACGGCACCCAACGTAAAAATCTCAGAAATCCTAATAAAATAGATTCAAACCGTTATTTTGAAATAACAGTATTGTTTTAGAACTCAAGAAGAAGTAATGTGGTGAAAGAAGTTGAGAAATTGAAGAAAAATAGAGAAGAACGACGACAAAGACAGGCAGAAGAAAAAGCAGAGAAAGAAGCATTTTTACAAATGGCTCCTGGAAATCCACACTGGGAACTTCTGAACATGATACTGTGAGTATTGCGAAGTCTATTTATGTCAGCCTTTCTAAATTGTAAAACAGAAATCTGTTTGTTAGATACATTTACTGCTTCCCGAAAATATAGATTCATTACCACAATAACTCTGGGTGCATTATAACCATATGACCTCACAACCTAGTTTATTTATTCGTCAATCATTTGTATTGCATAATTTGTTGGTACAGGAAATGTATACAAGTGTAGAAGAATAGATGACTGGCCTATTCCGTTGCTGCACTAAAATAGACATCTGATGAATTCCAAAGGTTTTAATATAGGTAATAATAATTTTCGAAGATATATTGGTAGATATACTATCGGACATTTTGATATTTTTATTAAACCGAAAAGTCAGGTGGAATTGAATTGTTGATCTTTTTCTATACTAATAAATCCTTGTAAATTGAATATTTAGTCATTAAAATATATTGAAATTATTATTATTACTCCTTTCATCAACACTCATGCAGGTGTATCCAGAAGACGTTTTGTGCTGACCAGAAACTATTAGAATATTGAAAGTCTCGCCACTTCAATATACCCCTAATTGTTTTAAAATAACTTTATTTCAAATTTCAAATAGGTACATCATAATATACAAATTTAGATTTTTACATGTTGGTATTGATAATACCAACATTTTGAAACTTGATAATTTCTGCACTAAAGTATTGATGTGAATTATCCCCTGAAAGAAAAATAACGGCGGCCGACGCTAGTCTTTGTTGACTGACTGGGATTTGGCCAAGGTCGCGCTTAACCCCACTTGTGTCTTCCTCTCGATCTTTCTGAAATGCCGCAACTATTCGAGATTTGTTTCACCGTTCCGGGTGATCTCCAACTGGCGTTGGGGATCACCCGGACGAAGGCGTTGGGAATCACCCGGACGAGAGCGTCGGGGTTCGGAAAACTAAATTCAGCCAGTATTAAGGGGGTACATTGGCTGCTGCATCCCGAGCAGGACGCAACAGTAACAGCTTAGATGGATTTCAGAATAATCACCAGTGCTTTTTCACCGTCAATACTGGAGCAACGAGATCTGTAATGAGAGCCGACATTTCCAATACTAGCAGTTTGAAGAAGTTATTAGTAGTACCCGTTCTGGAAACAACCACTGGAGATAAACCGATTGTTTATGGGGGAGCGGAAGTGAGATTTGAAAATTGTAAAATAAAAACTAAGGTATTAGTGGCCATCATCATCGACAAATTCTTTTATGTACAAGACATTATGACCCCCTACGGATTCGTAGTGATTAGGTTAGGTCAAAAGTGAGTGGGTCTATTCGACCCTTCACCGCAACCCGCAAGGATTTATTGTGGCTGACACCAAATAAACCCAGCTTCTTAACAAAGCCGATTAGTTTATATGGTGAGTGGTCTTTCAGGTCAGATAGTAAGAGTGCTGCTCTGCCAAACTCTGAAAACCTGATTCGGTCCGCAGCAGGACAGGCACAAAATATGTGTTCTGCTGTTTCATCATTTCCTAAACAGAGGCGACACGCACTCTCTTTCGACAGTCAGAGTCTCTGCATATGATGATTCATACGACAGTTACCTGTGAGAAGGCCTGTTAGACATCGTAGTTCATCCCTACTGTAGTCCAACAACTGTTTGGTGTCAAGATTCGAAAGGTGAATAAACGCCTTGGAGTTAGCCAACCCAGAAATCCATAAATCTCCTTGCCATCCAGGTGTTCAATGTTTGTTTGGCAAAGCCTAAAGGGATGCCAATGACAGGTTCTGGCCCGATGAAGCTGCTTGTAGCACCCTCCTTTGCAAGCGTCATTGCCTTCCAGGCCAATATGACCAGGAATCCAGACCAGATACAATTTGGTAAGTCTTTCTATTGAGGAGAGTCGTTTTTGACAATTTGCTACCAATTTAGGAGGCAAGAGCTTCCAACGCCGCTTGTCTGTCCAAGAATATTTTTTGTATGAGGTTGGATTCTACCAATCTCTTCGCACACAATTCAATAGCATAGATTTCCGCTTTCAATACAGTCACATAGGTCCCTAGGCAGGTTGATATCTCTGTCTTGGGTCTGCGACTGAAAACACCTGCATCAGATCCTGTAGGTGTTTTTGATCCATCTGGGAACCAACAACTATCTGCCTTTGATATTTCCTTCTCCTGGAGGATCCAGTCCTCTCTACTCGGGAATAGTACTGTATAATGCAGTTCGCAGTTGACAGTTCTAGGCATAATGCAGAGGTCATTCCCAGAATGCTGTGACTTCCAGTGTCAATCAGCAGTCTATTGTACTCTGCATTAGATTGATTTGTTCAATTGGCGATGTGGATAGGAGGTCGATCTAGAAGGATCTCCATGGCTGCTCGTGTAACACCGAGATAATCATTCAAGCAGAGATTGCTGGACCTGATAGTTTGGGCACAGCAATGATAGATCCATCTAACAGTTCTGAAGTAGGAATTTTTGTGGTCAGATCTCTTATAAATGGTGTGAATAATAATAGGCAATAGATTCGTCATCCAACACTAGACAGCGCTGTTTCGACCAACCAGGTCTCATCAGTGGTGCTAGGCCGAAACGCTGATCTATCTTAAAATGAACAATCCTAAAAGTAAAGGTGGTGGCATCTTCCCCTACGAAGACCTCATTTATGGCACCTGTGAACCCATTGTGATAATCGATTCCTTCAGGAGAACGTGGAGCCATCTGTCTGAAAAAGAACTATGTAGCTACCCTATTTTTAGAGAAAGAAAAAGACATGTTTGTGAAGGAAAAAATAATTGGATTGAATGGATTTAGTTCAACATCAGAACGATACTGGCAATGAGAAGACCATTCGTCAACCACCGAAATGACTGCCCTCCGCAAAGCAGAACGAAGCTACGTCTATTGTTATTGACATGTTGGAGGAAGGAGTGATCGAAAAATCAAGCAGCCCCTGGTCGTCACCTGTAGCGTTGGTTACTAAAACAGATGGATCGACGAGATTCTGCGTAGATTAAAGGAGGCTTGATGATGTCACTGAATGCAGATGGTTCTCAACATTGTATCTAAAAATCGGATATTGGCAGGTGGGCACTCGCCTCGAGTATAAAAAGAAGACTGCCTTTGCCAACGGTAACGAATTATATCAGTTCAAGTTTATGCAGTTTGGACTATAGTGCTCCCGCAACATTTGAACGCTTGATGGAAGTTGGTACTGAGAAGACTTACCTTGTAACATGCTTGGTCCTACCTCTTCCAGAAAAAGGTGAATTTTTTTAGAAACGTTGTGTCCTCGAAAGGAATTGAAACATATGCAGAGAAAATCAAGGCAGTGCAAGAATGTCCAACACAGAAAAACGAGAACAACGTAAGAAGTTTCCTTGGACTCTGTAGCTATCACCGGCAGTTCATGGAGGGTTTTGGGGAAATTTCCCTGCGGCCCTAAAAAGACATTTGACCATTAATTTGCTGGAAACATCTGAAAGAAATTACTCTATTACCAGGAAAGAGCTCCTTGCACTGAATAAAGCGATGGGTCACTATGGATTTTTTTTATATGGCCGTGAGTTCTTGATTAGATCAGACCACTCAGCACTTCGGTGACTCCTTAACTTAAAAGCCCCAGAGGGAGAAACAGCAAGGTGGTTCGAAAAATTACAAACATACGATTTTGAAATTCGCCATCGGAAAGGAAAGAGCCACAGAAACGCAGATAACCTGCCAGGAGGAAAAAATACCCAGTTACCAGAATAAAAACTTTCAATCAGATGTGGCAGGGTAGCGGGCAGAGACTCCTTTACAGACACCTCTAATAGGGAGATAACCCTCCCCCACCTGCCGCTGCTTCAGGTTCCCTCTGACCCGAAGGGTGTCAATCTGTGAGGTTCCCTTGTCCAGGGAAACAGACAGAAGATGTGAGGAATAACTGGTGTATCGAAATGGCATGAGATTTACATGAGTCGTGATGTTGCTACTTGGTATGTTGTTTGGGGCGAACAACCTCAGGAAAGGGAATTGTGTTGTAAATTATCCCATAAAAACGCCGGCTGTTTTTTCCAACGGCTTCGAAAGAATTTGATCGATTTATATAAGCATTACCGCCACGTGGGAAAGGCAGTCTAGTTCTGAAATTGCAGTGCGGAATGAGTTAAAAAGGTGAGAGACATTTGAGCATAGTCTGAAGTTCAGTTTGAGTTTTTGTGTTGTGTTGATAGTGTAGAAGTTAGAATAAATTTGAGTTGAATTGTTCAGTGTAGTCAATAATTGTGAAATCAACTGGGAAAACGTAACAGTATAATCAATCATTGTATTTTCAGGAAGTTCATTATTCCACACTTGAAGTTAGACAATGAATTAAATCATTTCAGTTGGACTGAATACTTACGATGTTTTCTACCACTTGTATTTGTAACAAACGTTACGGCAGTTTCGTCCCATAAGGAAATTTTCAAAGGAATACAATAAACCGTATCTAAAAATGTCCTTAAGTGAGAACTCGAGTAGGAACTTTATGTAGAAGGAAATATTGCTTAATATAGTCAGTTGGGGGTTTCAATGTTGAGAAAGAATTGGTTTCCATCGTCTCTGCTCCTGGTTGTGAATAAGTCGAATATCTGTGTGGAGAACTATTCAAGAGCGATGTAAGAAAGATCTATTGACCAATCATATTTACTACAGGGTGGATAAAATACCGTATAAGCAATTGTGCTTTGTTACTTATTTTGGATACGAGAGGTTTGGTGGACGTAAGGACCCTCAACAGGTAATCTAACACATAATCAAGAGCAACTAGTGAGTGACTTTAATTTATGTGCCATTTATAGGGTTCCAGTGGGGGGGCCACTATTTCTGATTGGAAGTGTAACGTATTGAACTTGATGTGGAAGTTTATTGAAGTGACCATTTGTTTATACGTGCAATATTACTGTCTTGGGCAAGTGAAATACAATACAATACAATTTTATTCAAGCTCTCTGGTTCACTAATTCAAATAAATACATTACAAATAAAATAGAATAAAAATATAATTATAAGATTACACTCGAGATAAGAGCAATAGGGATTTCAAAGGAAACTTCAATGGCGTTTCTTTTCATAAAATTTATTATGTGTTCTGTTCCTAAGGTTATGTCTAAGCGACAACGTGACGTCACTGCGGCGCGTAAGCTGAGTATTTTTTGCCTATTTTTTTGTTGTGAGTAAATGCATATAAGATGTTCACAGATACTCCCTTTTTTGTGTGAATTGATTATTTAGTAATTTGTACCGATATGCGTAGCCTGTATATTTTTGTAATATAATCAACTTTATATCGTTCCGATTTGTCTGTTCATACCCAGTCATTCTGGGCAGTCTACTAGTTAAGACTGGCTCATTGATAACTAGTAGCGCCCATTTAAATCAATTCAGGAAAATCAAATAAAGTTAATCTCATGGACCCACCGCAACCGACACTTGAGCTTGGGTACGAGTTCAGGCACCTCAGCTATTGGACAGATAAATAAGGTTACCTTATATTATTTGAGTATTGCGTAACACAGTATAGAACTGCCTATTCCCACGAGCTCCTTAGTTAGGGACTCAATTATTTTCATTGGCATCAAACTTTTCAATCACCTGCCAGTTAAAATCAAAGAAATCAATGTGTACACTAAATTCAGAAAAGGGGTCAAAATGCTTCTGGTTGATGGGGTCTATTCCTCATTTCAGGAGTATTTTGATGATACCTTCGACTCTTAATACACTTACGAACTAATATTTATTCGCTTAGTATATGTATATTTTTATGTTTTCTATTATATTTATATATTTTAACTCGTTCTCATTTACCCCACGCCAACCTGAACTCTGTATTTTATATCTTCATTTTTATTTATATTTGTTTGTATTATAAGAATTTGTCTATAAGATGTATTATTCTTCCGACAATAAATTATATTTGATTTGATTTAATGCAGTATATTTTATGTTGCGTGTTCCAACTACAATATCTGAAAAATTTAATATTCCAGTATACATAGAGCCATTCCCAATTTGAGGTTGAAATTTATAATTACGATATAAATTTTACTTACTATGAAATGTGAAATGCTCGCAGTTCATTAGTTGTGAAAACAATTATTTGTCTTTAAATTTAAAGGGAAAATTTCTACATTGTATAAAGATGAGAAGGAGAAAGCCAAAACCTTTCTTTCCCAAATATTATTTGTGTTTTATGAAAAACAACGAATTGTAAAAACTTCACAACAAACAATATCTTCTGTTGAATGATAGTAATCAGGTGTTGAATTTGGCCTTCCATTCACATTTATGTGTTTCATATTGTGTCAGCTTTTGACGCTTGTGTAATTATGCGTCCCCCCATACGTATGTATATTTGTGGGTAATTATTTTTTTTGGTTGAAGGGAATATCGACGTGGATTAGATATCAAACCTCTGACAGAAAATGATGCTATAGAAGATCATTTAATCACGGTATGTGTTAGGAAGAGGCCATTGAACAAAAAAGAAATATCCAGGAAAGAAGTAGATGTGATTACAATACCAAGTAAAAATCAGTTGATAGTACATGAACCAAAAAATAAAGTTGATTTAACGAAATATCTTGAAAACCAACTTTTTCGATTCGACTATGCTTTCGATGAAACATGCTCAAATGAAATGGTATACAGGTGAGCTGCTTTTCTTTTTTTTTCCTGCCTCTTCAAATTTTGTGAATTATAGGTACACTGCACAACCATTAATAAAAACCATCTTTGAAGGAGGTTTCGCGACTTGTTTTGCTTATGGCCAGACGGGATCTGGTAAAACACACACAATGGGCGGAGATTTTCAAGGTAAAACTCAAGATTGTCAAAAGGGCATTTATGCAATGGCTGCTGCAGATGTATTTCGACTTACTAATTCTTCAAAATATCGGAATATGAACTTGGTTGTCTCGTCAAGTTTCTTTGAAATTTATTCTGGAAAAGTTTTCGATTTGTTGAATAATAAGGCTAAACTTAGGATACTTGAAGATGGTAAACAACAAGTTCAAGTGGTTGGTCTCACAGAGAGGGTAGTTAGTAATACCGACGAAGTGCTGAAATTGATTCAAAAAGGTAATCAGGCTCGCACATCAGGACAAACTTTTGCAAATTCGAATTCATCACGATCACATGCTGTATTTCAAATTTATTTGAGATCTGACAATAATATGTCGAAAATCCACGGCAAATTTTCACTCATCGATTTGGCGGGAAATGAAAGGGGAGCAGATACTTCTTCAGCAAACAGACAGACTAGTAAGTAAAATGTTACTAATTATAGTGTTCGACTAAAACATATTAGTATTCTTTCCAAGAAGTGCTGGTATAGGTAATTTGAATTCCAATTCTGATTCACTGATTGACAAAAATGATCTGAATAATAGTTAAATTAAATTACGTTATTTTGTATCTACTGCTAACAGAGTCGGTTATAGGGTTTTTGGTGCTCGAGGCGAAAACAAGTTTTGTACTTTCATTGAACTGCTTTTTTTTAGATATCTACGCCTACGGCGTAGGTCTGCGTACTATGGCGGGGTCTGACAGGTATGAAACTTCGGAAAAATATTTTTGTTAGTAATTGTTATAAAAAAGATTCTGATTTCATTACCTTTGAAAAATGATTGAGATTTGTGAATACACTCATGTCAATTTTACATAAAAATGTATGTACAAATGTTGCGTCTCATTATAGTGCCATTTTTTAGATATATACACTTTCACCGGGGTCTGCCGGGTATGAAACTTCGTTGAAACGTTCAGTTAATTGTTATAACAAAAAATTTGATTTTAATACGGTTGATTGTTGACAGATATGTTAATGAAACGAACGTCTATTTTACATGATACGTTTGTACGAGGTATGGCTAAAAAATAACGGGACTGGTTTTCTGTGAGACAAACGGTGTGAGCTTCAGCAATTTGAACGACACTACTCAGTTGGGCGACATTTTTTTCCCGACGGACTTTGTATCTGCCCAGGTCGGTAAAATAGTAGGTGTTTTAATAGAGCAACATGTCAACGTGAAATGGGTCAGAGACCTATTTTTTCTTACAAGTGTATGGGGATGAATGTAATTCTCGTGCACGGGTTGTTTTGAGTGATATTAATGCTTCAAAGAAGGGCAAGAAATATCAAAAATGAGCCACACCCAAAACTTCTTTCAACCTCGAGAACGGCTTCCTACAGGACAAATAGTGAATTTAGAATATTTTCCAACTACTCTCTGTGAGGGAGTGGAAAAAGGCGATCAGAGTTGTGGAAGAAACAAGTGGTGGATGCTTCATCAGAGCAATGCTCCAGCCCACACTGCATTGCTTGTTAAGTCATTTTCGGCCAGGCATGGAATCCCTGTATTGAAACATGCACCTTAATCTCCAGATCTGGTTCCGTGTGACTTTTTTATGTTCTCGAAAGTAAAAGAAACATTGAAACCAGCATTAATACAGTGAAAGCTGTGGAGGAAAAAGCGTTCGAGGTTATGTCACTATTTTGAACAGTGAAAAATTCTAATAGAGAAGTCTGGCGATATTGAAGAGAAGAAGATGAAAGTTGTAAAGAACCTTCAGATGAAGTTTGTTGTTCTTGAGTATGGGTATTTGCCGGAAAACACCATAATCGATAACCTACACGTAAGGAACCATACGAGAAAGCGTGACGGAACTACATGATCTTTCTTCCTTTGATGAACAATATCGAAATCATATTGCTGTATCCTCAATCCTACCAAAGGGATCTGTAATGTTTTGGAGTAAATTAGTCAACGATAACAGTAAACTTGGTGGCTTCATAGGGTCAAAGTTATTTCTTGGCAAACTCTTCATCAACCAGTAGGTTCCTAATTTGTGGTCTTACAAATATTTCTTCTTTTATTTTAGCACCGCTATTTTTTGGGAATTTTTGTTTTAGGTAACAAAATCCATCTCTAAGCATTTCGTCTCGTTTGCAAATAATTTCCTTTCATGTTTTGTAAGTGATCTACTCAGATAACAAATGTTCTTTTCGCCATCTTGATAATGCTGTGAGAGAATAGCTCCCAAGCTAAAATCAGGCACCCGTTTCTACATAATAAAAGGTAGACTGTGAAGTCTGGGCAAGCCAGAATAGAAACTGAAACTAGGTTCTGTTTGACAGTGTTTAGTGCCTCGCATTTCTCGTCCGATATGAAAGGGAGATTCTTCTGAGTCAGTTGTGTTAATGGAGACATTAATGTGGAAAACGAAGAAATAAATAACCTATACCACGACGCTAGACCTACTATTTTCAAAACTTCAGAGACGCTACGCGGAGTACGTATATTCAAAATGACACTGACCATTTCGGGATTAACCATGGTGCCTGATTCATCCACAACGTATCCCAAATAACACATGTACCCAGATTTAGGGTGATACCAGCCTCACATATGCGTTTGATTACTTCCTTCAAAACTTCCAAATGCTTCTCAAACGTAGGAGTACAAATAATCAAGTCGTCTTGATGAACAAACGTGTAAATGTCTAGGTCAGCACCTAGGATACGGCCATTTAGGCGTTGCCAAATGGCTGGAACCGAATGACATGCCCTTGCATTGGAATGTTCCGTTTGAAGGAACCGTGAAAACTGTTATCGCATGAGATTCGGGAGCTTTTGGAATCTGCCAATATACAGACTTGATGTCCTACGTAGTTGAGTAGCGTCCATTCCGAAATTTATGGAACTGACGTACGGAATTGGATATGCACGTAGCGTACTCTCCGCATTCAAACGTAGAACCACCATCGATTGTCACTTTTCTTGACCATTACGATTGATGAAGACCAAGGGGACTTGGACAGTTCAATTATCTCTTTCGCCAGCATATCGTCGAGTTCATTATTAACAATTTTTTGGAGAGCAAGTGGTAATATCTCTGTTTAATGTTATATGTTTCACTTGCTCAACGAGACGCATACATCCCAACTTGTCCCCTATACCAGATAATGCTTCATCTATCACTTCATTGAGAATAACTTTCTATTCTTCAGTTGATGAATTGATGTCTTGATTCCCACTGAACTCAATATTATCTTCCTATATCTCTGACAGAAAACTCCGTTTACTTGTATAGTGATCAAGTATCTCCATTCGTGACCAAAAATCAATATCTTAGATCGACACATGTCGAAAAGAGCAAATGGCGAAAAGAATGCACAACTAACGCGATTCTGAAGCTGAATAGTTATCGAAACCTGACCTAAACTCTCACACAAGTTTGACCGTTAGCCACCATACGTACCTGCTGTATAGTACTACCCGGTCTATCATGTCCGTGAAGCGCCACTATCGAGTAAGCCTAAGAACTTCTTGCCTAAAATATTTACTAGGAAATATGGCCTTTGAGATCACCCTTTGCCTGTGCAATGACAATCTAAAATAACTTAATGGGCGTGGGTTCCGGGAACAGTTGCGTGATGCAAAGAGAGCATCCGACTGATTCTCTCACCCCCTCAAGTTTTTTGAACAGTTCTTTCATGATTTACTGGTTTTGACTTATCCACGCTTGAAGCAGAACAAAATATTCGATTTATCACCCCTGCGGAAACAATGTTCAATGCCATAACAGTTCAAAAAGTGCAGAGACTAGTTCAAGTAAATTCTACTGAAGGCGTTGCTCTGAATCAATATAGGAACACCAGCGTTGATTGGTTTCCTGTAAGCTAGCTATGGTTTGAGTAACTGCCTAACTTTAGTAGGTGGTGAACATGTAATTGTAGATCGAACTGATGGAAAATGATGGATAGATGGTAATAGTAAAGAATTCCGTCGGATTATTTTTGATCCGTTTTCAGAAAGTCACTGTCACATATAATGCAACAGAAAATATTTGACAAACTCCACCCCAAAAAAGGATAATAGATGTGACAAAGGAAACATAATACAAGAAGATTCCGATATAATAAAAGAAGACAAAGATAGAGATTCAGAATGATGAAACATGGCGGAGTCTCCAGTCTCCACTGATTTATGGATTCATAACGTAAATAAAGCTAGTCAAATGAAAATAATGAAGCCGTAACGCAGTAGTAGTCAGCTAACATATTCCGAAGTCCACTTGCCTTGATACTGTTTTCCATGTTCAATATGTCTTGATAGAACTTGCAAATGCGATTATAACAAGTGTGAGCGACATATTACATCCCATAATTGTGTAAATTGTTGGTCAATTTTTCATAGTTTAAGGCTATGCTTTTCAAGGAAATTATGAACAATTTTTCGAAAACACGTCTACGCGGATTTTTAAATCGGATTTAGTTTTCGTTTGAACTCTTCATCAACCAGTAGGTATCTAATTTGTGGCCTTACAAATATTTTCTCTTTTAATTTAGCACCGCTAATTTCTAGGATTTTTTGTTTTAAATAAAAGCAGGTCTCTAATTTGTGGTCTTGAAAATATTTCCTCTTTCAATTTAGCACCGCTGATTTTTAGGAATTTGTGCTTTAAGTAACGAAAACCATCTCCATTTTGACAAAGTTATTCATAATTCTGAGTTTGAATTGCAATTAAGGTAGCCAAATATGTATGTTTTGACGTAGTCCTTCACGGATGGCAAGATCGATCGCACTTGCCATATTCATGTGCTCTGCTTGGTAGCTGAACTTGAAACTGAAGTCCTTCTGATTGATCGGCGGCGTGCATGCTTGGTGGGAAGTGTTGTGGTTAATCCAGCTACCAAGCAGAGCACATGAATATGGCAAGTGCGTTCTTGCCGAAACGTCGTGATTATGTCAAAGACGAACGGATAACGTAGGGTGGCTGTTGTTTCAAATCTGGATATTGTTTTCAAATATGAACAACTTTTCTGAATAAACTTTATTATTAATGTCGAAAATAAGAGTAGTTTACTCTTGAACAAAATTTCTATTTTTTGTTCTCCCCTGTACACCGTTCGGAAATTTAGAATTTTGACAACTCATATCCAAGTTTTCCGCAATGCAACAATTTTTATCAGGAATAAAATTTTCTGACAAATGGATAATTAAGAATTTTCCCATATGGTGCAAACTTTTTGAAACTCACTGTATATCTGCATCTCTTCTTTTATAATATTAGAATCTTTTTGTATTATTTTTTCTTTGTCACATCTATTTTCTTCTCTGGGGTGGAGTTTATCAAATTTTCTCCGTTGTATTATATTTATGCGATAGTGACTTTCGGAAAACGGATCAAAAATAATCCGACGGAATTTATTACTATTACCATCTATCCAAAGCTATTAACTCTTCTTTCTATCAGTTAGATATCTCAGTTACTATGACTTACTTGATCTTTAGAGGAAATGGAATGGTGAATTCAACGGTTTTTTCATCACCTACTAATGTTAGGCAATTACCTGAACCAGAGATAGCTTACAGGAAACCAATCAACGCCGGTGTTCCTATGTTGATTCAGGTCAAAGGAGAATTTAGTTGAACTAGTCTCTACTAGTCTGTGTATGCATTTATCTATACACTGTGTAGGTTGCCACGGATGATAGAATATGTGGTGTTGTTTTTCCGGGAATTTTTCAAAACTCGACGTTTCGCAATACGTAACATTGCATTATCAAGACTTGTTAATGCTCCTGCATCGTGAGGGGTAATTTGTGTGTGTTTGTATATGTATGTGAAGGAGGAGCACGCATGTTTATATATGAAAACGCATTATTTTCATCAATTTGACATCAAAAATTTTCTCTTGTAGGAATGGAAGGTGCTGAAATTAATAAATCTCTTCTTGCTTTGAAGGAATGCATTAGAGCTTTGGGTCGTAAAGGTGCACATTTGCCATTCAGAGTTAGTAAATTGACACAAGTACTTCGAGATTCATTTGTGGGATCCTGTTCAAGGACCTGTATGATTGCAATGATTTCGCCAGGTGTTAGTTCATGTGAGCATAGTTTGAATACATTGCGCTATGCTGATCGTGTCAAAGAATTGGGAGGAGGAGATTTACAAACCACTACTGGATCTGATTATGAACAAGATAATGATGGAGATCTGCTTCAATTGAGATCATTAAATGTAAGTATGTAGTAAAATACCTAATCGGTTGGTACAATGAAATATAATAAACCTATATATAAAATATGAAAGTTCAGTCTAAGAACTACATCATAGTGAAATGTATCTAACAGTGTTTCCACAAGGGTTTATTGTGGCTCCCACCTGTTCAAACTCGACCAAATAAATCCAACTCAATAAAGAAACCCATAACTTTGTTTGGAAAGTGATCTTTCATGTCAGCTGGCAAGATTGAGAATGTGTCGAAACGCTGAAACTGATCAGATCCGTGGAGGGGCACTGCTACCAAAACCTGAATTTCCTGGTCAGAAATGAGCCTCTCCAAGGATTTCAGACCATGGTACATTTTCCTCAATCTAATGAGCACCTGATTGTCAGTCTATCTGCGACTACTTTCGTCAGATAGGTAAGCAACAGAAATGTATGGGTTGGCTAGTAGATGTCCTGTGATGCATTTCTCATGGCACTCACCAGCTACAAGACGCTCTCTTGATCCTTTCAGATAACCTTTTAACCAGTAGCCATCAGCTATGGCATTGTACATGTGAACTATTTTCTGGAACATGATCTACGGCATCTGCAATAGCATACCGAAAAGATTAGTTAATTTCCACCTTATTGGCCATATAGTTACCTTTACATGAGGCATTCTGTGAGTCTGCTATACCAGACGATACATTAGATTCAACCATATAGGGCTTTTTCGCTTCTGGTGTAAATGAATCGACGTTTGAGCGTAACCATTTGCTGACTTTCTCAAGAGGAGTTTGTTTCCTATCCTGATGCAGATTCTGCTTCTGCTTATCAAATAGATAGATTCATAAGATATCCTACTCTTAAGTAGGATATCTTATGAGGTATGAGGTGTAAGTCGCCTCCTGGCTGCACCTCCTAACCTCCATAGTTTTTTAACAAGATTAGAAGTTAGAGAACTAAGAAGCTCTCGCTTTTAAACTGATGTTACAGAAGGGTCAGTTTGGATCGTTCAGTCGATGTCCATAAAGGGTCCCGCGAGTAGCTAGGGAAAAAAGGTCTATCATGGCATAGCCACGCACTACCGTGACAAGGCTTTCCACGACGAGAGGTCGCCTGGTATTTCACACACCTCGGGATAAGAAAGTCATTTAAAAGGACCTGCACCTCCATGGGTTACTCTTCACCCGGCTGGGGTATTTTAACGCCCCTGTCCTGCTGCAGGGCGTTTCAGAGGCAGATTAACATTCGAAATTGACAATATTTTCGTTAATTTCACTAACAAGTATTGAAAAATTAATGAAGTCAGAGTAGGAACTCCTGATAATTAAACGTCTTGTATTCTGGTTTGAAAGTATAGCAATCGAATACAAGTTTTCTGAAACTGTAAACATAGGACAGCTGAAACTACTCATGTAATTACTAATAATGCTAACACAATAATTGTAAGGGTCCCTAAAATCAGCCTGTTGTAAAATCGCCAACACAGAATAGGTTACACACAAAAAAAAGTTTAATATTCTATGAAAGGTAGGTGCAATCGCCCACACAGGGCAAGTATTTCGTGTTCGGACTTCCATTGTCTAAAAAGGTGTTGACAGATTTTATATCTATGAGGAGAAAAAAATTATTGAAATATTCAAAATACTGAAAATACCAAGACCGAAATATTCGAATTTGTAAAGGAAACAAATTATCGTCACGTCGCCCGCCTATGAAAACTACACGACACTGGGAAGATGAAGATAAACGCGCGGCACGAATGACGTCAACATCAAACGGCCTAGATTCAGACGGAAAGGGTAGCGAATTATCTAGACCGGACATCGTACGTCGCGGAACATAGAATCGAACATCACAGAACAGGCAGCGGAACGCGACAGAGCATTCGAGAGCCTTGTCTTCCACTACATAAGACGCGGTAAGCGAACTCCGAGCAGTCTGAAGACAGAGCGTGATATTCAAATTCAACTGCGAAGAAGGCGATACAGTATGAATTGAAATATTGTGAATAGTAAAGTGTAAATTGTGTAGTTGAATAAAGTCATTGAGTTTGAATATGTGTACCACTGGTTTATTAGTTATTACCCACCCACGCAAAAGAGATTTTAATAAAACACAAGGACGTTACAGTATTTTATTTTCGAGTAACTCAACGTTTATATGGAAGTATTTGTTGCGAGAGGGCACTCTTTTTCCAGTTTTCGTTTGAAAATTACTTCTCTGGATGATTTAGACACGTTTGTATAGAGTTGACTTCTTGTATATAGATGAAGAAGAAAATCAAAACCTTTCTTTCTCAAAAATCTTAAATTCTTTTTCAAAGAGGAAGTCTGATCCTGTTGTTCGAAGTGATAGACAGAGTTCTCGTTTTATCATGAATATGAAAACGAAATGAACATTGAATAATTCAAATAATAGTTACCATTATGTTTGTGAATATCTCAAATTGGTCACCATCGTATGTGACAGTTAGAGAGAAAATGAGCTAGGCTACATTTCACTAATTGCTGTGTTGAACTCAGACAGGACCGTACTTTGCTCTCTTGTTGGAAATGACTATAAATGAATCTCGACCTTCCGAATAAGAACACATACCAAAGAATGAAAAATCATAGAACCAAGAGTACTTGTGGCTACAGAAGTCTCCCGAACAATTCACCAGGAACATCATCTACCGAAACCAAATCAAACTCTAATGCACTAAACCTACCTAACAACAAAATTTCCAGTCGAAGACTATGCGATGATTTTTCCTTCAATAGATGAACTGAAAGTCTGAAATTACATTCTATCACTGGAAGAAATCATACAACCAAAAAACGTCCTCTTTTGTTCCTGAATATCGAACAATAGAATATGCGTCTATCTATCTAGCAAACAGATAGTTGTAGACTTTCTCACAAACCCCGAAGAAATTGAAATTCAACATCGTATCACCAAAGCTCTTAAACTGATAGCTCTCGCAATAAGATTGATATTATTCAATGTGAGCGCCATAATTTCACATATTTTTATGAAGAAACACCTCAAAAATCTAACTTTGAAATTATTTTCTCCAATATCTTTTCCAGGAATGAGTTTGAACGATCCAGAAATAACTACAAACATACATCTCTCCTATTGATTCTTTTCTTATCTCTGAATCAATAATGATCAACTTTGAAGAAACCTTTCACCGAATATTCCTCTCAGAAGGTGGCATGAGCTTTTTCATGTGTAAAAACGTGACCATATTGCTTCCATATACCCAGAGGAAATATAGGAAATCAAACAGTCTTACCCAAAAATTCAATAGTTAGAACGAATGAAAAAAAAAACTATCAGACTTCAATCAGGCGAACAAAAATCATTGGATTATTTTATTTCTTCTCACAACGGAATCAGTGGCAATACTGGCAATAAAATGGCAGATAAAGTAGCATAACAAGTTTCTGAAAATCCACAAGTCTCCTAAATCCCATATCAAGATTTCGAGTGGGCTATAAAAAAGAAGGTTGGACAACACTGTTTTACAAGATGGGAGAACTCTAATAATAAACCAAAATATTAATTCGAACTTATTCAAACACGCAGCAGAAGGAATGAGTAGAAGACATCAAGTAATTTACTCCAAATTACGAATCTGACATACCAAACTGACTCACCAGCATGAATTCAAAAAAGAAGAACATGTTGACTGCGAACCCTGTAAAGTTCACCTCACAGTGGAACACTTTTTGTCGTAATGCCCCACCATCGAAAAACAAAGAGAATCCTGTAGATTATGAAATGACCTTCGAGAGAATCTACAGAGAAGTAAAATGGGTAATCTTATGAAATTTTTCCGATTAGTGATAATGAACAAAATCTAAAACGCCATTACTTTCATAAGTTTTGTGTATGAATATAAGAATATTCATAAAAAAATCTCTCCCAAAAATATACCCCTCTCAATTTAAATCTAAAGATATCATAATCATTTCCAACGGTATGATTATGTTACATAATAGTTGCTCAATGGATATCTCCAATGAAGTGTTACTTGAAAAAGTTATGGATTTTCATCAGTCGAAAATGAAAGTTTTCAGTAATAAAATTCAAAGTTGGTTCAAGATCATATTGCATTTCAAAAATGCAAAAAACGTTACAACTGTTATCTGGAAAATGTTTGTTTGGGGATGTTATATGTACATTATTATTCCACTTCGACTATTTAGTGATACAAATCGCATCAGAAAGGCAAACTATATAACAAATACTATCAAAGTAAATGTTGATAATCAAAAATTGAACAATGTGAAATGAATTATCAAAATTATTGCAACAAATCATATCCTTCATCTTCAGTATATTCTCCATTTCCCAACTTCTGGCGGGGAACATATTTTCCCATTCTCCAAAATGCAACAATTTTTCGCAATTTTTTTTATAAAGGTCTGTGTTCCGGTTCGTTCCAAGTTCACTTCATGAATGGTGAATTATAGGTTCAAAACGCAGTGGAGTTTATATCTGAAACAATTTCTGTTCGTATTGCAGATTTGCCTAGTATATAAATAAAGTAAGGAGTGAAAGACATGTGTGTAGTAACACATTCTCTCATGTACTTTTTCCATGAAATTGAACAAACAGGTCTCAACATACTCGAAATTTCCATCACATCCATACGGGACGGTAATATAGTTTATATTATGTTAGTGTTATAGATTGCCGGAAATTGGTACTCATGGTCCAAACAAAGTTTTATGAAAACATCTTTATGATGTCACAACGAAAAACAGACGGCTGTGTACTGAATGCCAAATGTTCATCAGAATTACTCATTGAACGATCGACGATCAGAAAAACTATTCTACGATAGTGCATTATTCCATCATATCACGTCCTCCTCATATCTTTACCTATTGGGACAAAGTCGTATGCTGGCAATGTCATAATTCATGTATGAGTTCGAATATCGTTAACCCTGTACACGTAGTACTACGAGTCAGGTTTTCAATTAATCATTTCGTTCAGCTTATCTCGTTTGGGAAACTGTCTTGGGAATACCAGACCGCAGGACGTGTTCTCCTTAGAATTCTTTTTCGGCGGGGACACTTGACGGTACATATGTTGAGCGAATGTCATAAAAAACAAGCTGTTTTATCGTCTACCGGTTTGGGGACTATTTCGCCAAGGTAGAGAAACAGTGAATGTTTTATCGTCTACCGGTTTGGGGACTATTTCGCCAAGGCAAAGAAACAGTGAATGTTTTACATATACATTTTTACTGATATTACAAGGTGTATGCTAGGTGTGAACTTGAAATTGTCAATGTACATGTTACAGAGATACCTTCATTGAAAACTATTTTTGAAGATTGTCAAAAGTTTCTCTCAAAGATAAATAACCATGTTAATGCTGCTGAAAATGATTACATCAACACCCTTTTTCACTTTCCGAATGAATTTTTAGAACTGAGAGTTAGTAGTAATTTCACATAAGTTATACAACAACGGTTTGAAAAGTACTGTGTTGCAAATGAATTGAAGTTACTAACAAAAAGTTCACCTGTACAGTGAGATGCTCAACTAAAATGTATCAGAATGAAACGTCTTCAAAATGATGAATATTTCAAAAATAGCAAAAAATTATTTGCAATATGTGTTTTGAAAATGACTTGCTATAAGTTCCTGGATTCTCAAGATTTAATAGACCACTTATGTTCTATCTCTATCCAAACTTTCTTGATCACCCTGTTTAGGATCTGAAATTCCCCAATACTACATATCCATTATTCACTGACTGATTTGATATATTTGTTATGAGAATTTATAATTACCTGAATTCTCAAACACTCCGTATCCTCAAAATGATTCTTAATCATTTCAGTATTGAATAATTTATAATACTTCTTATTTTTGGAAACTGAGTTCACAAATTCATAATAATTTTTTCTGTGGAAAAAATACGTTCGAAAGTCTTTATAACTTGTCAATGTCCACACCATATGATTTCACAATAGTTCGTAGTGTTCAATATTTTCTCATTGAAAAGATTGAATACAGTGTGTAAAAACCAAATGGAATGAATTCATTATTTCGATTACTGTACATATTTCAAAAAAAATCCCGAAACACATCGAATTCAAATTATAATTCAACATTCTTCAATGCAAAAATGTCACCCCTTCCTTCAACCCCCTTTGAATGACATCACATCTAATTTGAGTCCATCACTCATTGCATTGGCAGCTGATTTTTTTATCTGCCCCACATGACCAAACTCGAGAAACTGTTTCTCTATTTTGCATATTATTCCTTGAGATATGGTCGGTGAATTGGAAAATTTCTAATGGAATAGGCGGGTTTTATCTTCGTAATCATTTGTTAAACTGTTACTTCATTCATTCCTGTGATTACTTCGAATTCGAAGTATGATTCCTTGTCATATTTTATAAGAGAAAAATCATATAAACATATGATCTAATTTGCTTCTTCATCAGAATAACATGGTGCCAAAGTTGTTAAGAAAAAGCTGTTCTGCCTTGATTACTCAGAAGATATTCGAAATATTTATTTCAGTGGCATCGGAGAGGGTTATCTGATTGATATTTTTGATGATTATTACTGTATATGATGGAATTGGCCAATACTTAATGGAAATCCATAACGTATCCAAAAAACATTTTATGGTGGAATTTTCACTAGTAATAGGATACGCCTAGGTCCATAGAAGCAAATTACGCCCGAAAGACATACAACATTCTATGCACGACCGGTATACTTTATGTAATGTGGATAGATATCTATTTATATCTAAAACACGATAGAAATACATCAAGGCTGCCGTGAGGCTGTATATTCATATCATATTGCAAAAAGAATGAATCAAGATCTGATGGAATGTATGGTACCATGACAACTCAGAGTATTTTTCTGAATAAGATTATATAGGCTAGTAGCTATATTTGCTGTCAATTTTTGTGATCACAAATAATTTATTTGTGATTTTGAAATAAATTCGAGCGACGAAGAAAGTGTGAATTTTACTCCACCAGAAATTAGTAAATCAGCTGAGGATGCAAAATTGATTTTATTGCCAAATGAATCCAAGAAAATATACGACCAAGTGTGAAAAGAATTCGTGAGGTGATGCAACAAGAATAATGTAGAAAATAAGAACCACGCAGCCTAATTTCTGGAAAAATCTAAATATCGTGAGAATTCATGGCATTTATTGAAACCATCGGGATACATATTCTTATCGACATGAGATTGGAATACACTTCAGAATTTGCTCAACGATTTTATCGCCCGCTGGGCGATAAAGTATTCCGCGTGCGTTGGACTGCTACTTTACGCCTGCAAATCCGGGCGATAAAGTGCTACTTTACACCCGGTCATGCATGAAAACTATTAATGATTATGTTCCATGAGTCATTCACATCCATCACTGGGATCGTATGAACAATCGATTTGTTTTGTTCCGAAATCATGATGGCCAAGGCAAAAATATTTGGGGATAAATGAAACTGTAATTCAGGAACAAAATTATAAATCAAAAATTTTCTCAGTCATAACTCTTCATTTTCTTCTAGTAGTTACGAGTTCCGATTCAGTTTTGAGGGAACTATTGTCTTTGGAATCACTTGAAGATGTTACAAATTCTGGTTCAGTTTCAAGGAAACTATGGTCTTTGTGATCTCCTGAAGATATCTCTGGAGTACCTTGGTCTTGATTGAAATGATCATCACTTGGATTACCCAAGCATTGTTTCATTTCAAAATATCGGATGAAGAAGGCTGGATAGGATTGATTTGGATAGGAATGTTATTTTTATTCTGTTTGGCCAATGGAAAGTTCACCGAGTCTCCTGGCATATCTTTCGGAAATTTGTTTTTTTCCAAATTGATTTTGCAGCATTCTATCATGAAACTGATTTATATCTGAAGTTGGCATCAACTGATTTCTGAGAACTGGTGTCAATGTACGTAATCTTCTCACCAAGAGTCCATCCTATTGTAACTAATAATAAACCAAATGGAGATGTAAGAATATGTATGGATCCAAGAGCTTTCAATCAAAGCATTAGGAGAAAACAGTTGACAACTTCGAACATATATTCTTTATCGAATGCATTATCTGAAGTTTCTTTAGACAAAATCAATTCCAAACTCCATACAGTCGGAACACCTTCACGGAATTTAAAAATGTTCAAGAATGCCCTATGGAATTTTATGTGAACAAACATTTTTTTCAGATAATTATTTCTAAGGATAAAACACGAGCGCTACAGAAAAATCCTTAAGGAGCTCCAAGGCGCGAAAGTGGCGATTCAGCTTGGATTTGAATCGCTGAAGATTAAATTCAAAAACGTCTAAAATACTGAAGGGAATTCCAGGAGTCATTGTTTATTTATTCATCAATTTATCTAACGGGCAGCACTCAATATACAA